>WPIO01000007.1:10255000-10475000 GCA_009760855.2 Cristatella mucedo
TGGGCAACGTCATCAGACCGCTTCAGCAGCTGCAGAAGCAGCCCTTGTGCGCAGCAGCTGCATATGGCACGGTCAAGCCGAGCAGTGCACGCCTCTCGCATGCTGCCTGAGACCGCTACCCCACCCTTCACTCTGCTCTGCTATTGCACAGTGCCCTCGAGCTTCTACCTAGAGAGCCGGGAGAGCAGCTACGAGAGCAGCTCTCCTTCATTGGGACCAGGGAGCCTGTGCAGCACGGCCTCTTTCACCAGACAGGTGGGAGAAACTTGCAGACAGGGTACAGCCATTCCTCAGTCGCTGGTTGAAGTCGATCAATGCTTCCGGCAAGAGTTGCGATAGGTGGATGGCAGACGATCGTGCAACTTAAGAAAAGATGTGGTGGCCGCCGAGCTTGTCGTCACACCTGAGGATTCACATGTTGGTAGCCAGCAGCTGGCATTAGCTGAGTCACTAGCAATGGAGCAGCGGTGTCCCATAGTGGCTGTGAGGCATGGCGGCGAGGCGTAAGCACAAGAACGAACCGAGGCAGCAGGAGTCGCGCCAGACAACCGTTGGCCGAGAATAACTTGAACGGCTGTAGACCGCTCTCCTTGCCGACACACCAGTGCCTCCGCCATTCAACCGATTCACAACAACGTCGACTCTCAACTGTTACGCCTATGAGATCATTTTGCCACGCATCGAATCGGTGGCATGAAGCTGAGGAACAAAGTGAGCTTGGCACGGCAGCCTCGTGCAAAGCAGCCGAGAATACTGAATCTGCATGACGACACCTATTGATCGGATTAGCAGAGAGGATCTCTCCAGCGTGGCACCTACTTAGCCCTTTTGGCTTTGCGAAGTTGCAGAGATACATTAAATTCTATTACATTATGTAATAACCTAAGAATAAGGCTGTTGCACCTGAGAATCGTCATTCGCATGCACAAGCGCAACGTGATGAGCATAGGCAAATTGTTTTTGTGCAAGACCATCAGTATCAGCCTTCAAACATCGGACGTTGCACTTAGCAGCTGCAGGCAAAGAGGCTCTCAGCACGAATTTGAAGTCACTCATAGCTGAGAGCACGCCTAATGACGTCTCATTGCTGATGACTTGAGCAACTTTGACGGCTTCTGGTCATAAAAAGAAAGGGGCTCGAACTCAAGTCTTCACTAGTCCATGCTGTATCGGACGGAGTCTTACATGGTAACTGCTCTGCCCCTGTCACAGCATACCGTATCATTTCTTTGCATGACACGCACCAAAGTGCTACTGGGCACGAATTGCAGACTTTCGGCAAACGATTACACATGCAATCATGCTGAAGCCCTTACCCATGTGCGTTCGCATGCACACACCCCAGGGTATCCATAATTTAAGCTGCAAAACCAACTCGGAAACAGCGGCTACCGTTGGACATGACCTTACGACTCGGACACGGAGCACACCAACACTCTAACGTAGCCTGTTTAATGGTCCTAGCAACAGTGTCGAGCAAATATACTTTACAAGAGTAGCTAAAATCGAGCATGAAATTCTGATTTGCCTCCACTGATCTTCAAAATCCAAGCATCCAGTTTATTTTACTCGTAGCTGTTTTCTGTCTGTGGCACTTGGTGCCCGTAGAGTTAGGCTGATAGAGAAGCCGATAATGCATCACCATTTTTAGAGAAAGAGCTAGGACATGCATCAATCAGCAAAACGGATGAGAAACGTTTCCTTTGAGCAGCCATCTCACTATCTGGCTGCCTTAGATCGACAAAGCAGTGCGAACCTACACTAACCAAGTTCTACAACAGGCACACTACGAGCAGCATTGGTCCGGGTTACCTGCTGCATTTTGCCAATGTCTTCTTTGCAGATGACACACGGCTGGCTGAAATCGTCGCGTCCGGCGGCCTTGGCCTTGATGTGTGACCAACTGGTCTCATCCAGCAGCTGCTTCGGTTGTTCGACCAGACCCAGTCGCTGCGCTGAAGCAATCAGAGAGACAGCAGAACTAAAGACGGACGGTTGGATGTCAGGCGCACTGATGGTGACCTCACTTGCCTGACTTCTTCGTGCCGTAACCACTGCTGCAGAGCAATAAGTATGGGGGGCCGACTTCGAGCATCGGTGGCTAGCAGTGGGTGGCACTATTGTGCCACGACACTGGGAGCAGTCCATTAGCAGCTTAGCCATAAGGGCTAAGGGATGGTAGCTGAACCCAAGCAAATGCCTTTAATGTATTTAAACTTGAAGCTTTAGATTACAAAAAAGTGCCTAAAGCCGTACCCCCTACCCTTAGCATATCAGTTGGTTGATACTAACCAATTTATACTCTCTGTTTCCAGCATATCTAAAGTGCAAAGAAAGAGGTTAGTTCTCTTAGGATGCTAATCGAATGTCTCATCATCATATTATTATGGTAACATAGGCTGCATGGTCATTGGCAATGAGAGACATGCAAGAGATGCTTACCAAGAGTAAGCGCCGGTGGCTTCTTGTCCAGTACATATTCTCTGGTGGATGAAGATGTAGTGTGGGCGGGTTCTGCAGAAGTCACAGATTTATTTTGAGATGACTGGGATCTTCGATCAGTCGGAACTGCAGCAGCAAAAATAAAAAAAGTCTAATCTTCGCACCCAATGGTGTTGCCATGACACACATAAATGTCAGTGCATACGATGCCAAGCAGCCTTGGCCGCTGTAATTAGAGGCTACAAGTTCTCTATATACTTATGCCTACTAATACTGTATGCATTCTCACTAACCAATTGACATGTTTCTTTACAGCTTATGTAAAATGTCCTAAACTTAGTTCCCCTAAGAGTACCCTATTAATAATATTAAACACTCTTTGCATTAAAAAGGACATGAGTTGGCTGCTAGTTGAATGCAAGAAACAATCTAAGCCAGCTGTCTAAAGCTGGGCGAGGTAGTCAGTGCTCATCTAACTGCACCGTCCAATCGTAATAAGCATGCCATGTCTAATCATGCCACTTTATAATAATAATAATAATAATAATTCACTTGATAAAGCGCCCTCAGAGAACTCAATCTCTCTCTAGGCGCTTTACATTTGCTGCAAAGTGAAATGCAATTGAATGGTAAGTAAAAGCATGCTTAAAAAACAAACGAGATGAATAATATGGTTAGGGGTGACATGCACAGGGTCAGCATGCAAATGTGGTTAGTGGCAGCATGCACGGTGTCAGCACGCATAAGCACATCAAAGACGAATCACTGGGACCCACTAAATGCTTTCCTAAATATGTGTGTTTTTAGGTTCCTTTTAAATGTGGTCAGGTCAGGGGATGTTTTGACGCAGGTCGGGAGGGAGTTCCAGGCTTTGGGAGCATATGAACTAAATGCACGGTCTCCAAAGGATTTAAGGCTTGTATGAGGTATTTCTAGACTGTTGGATTCCGAGAAGCGGGTGGTACGATGCTTGGCCTGATGGGGTAGTATATCTGACAGATAGGCTGGAGCCATAGAATGAAGGAACCTAAAAGTGAGCGACAAAATCTTAAAGTCAATCCGTTGCTTGACTGGTGGCCAGTGCATGTCGGCGAGAAGTGGTGTAATGTGGCAGCTGCGACGCTCACGACAGACAAGCTTAGCTGCAGAGTTTTGCACCAGCTGCAATCGCCTGATCGCACATGCTGTTAGGCCAGTAAGCAGTGAGTTGCAGAAGTCGAGACGGGATGTCACGAATGCATGAACTAACTTGGACGTGGTATCTTTATCTAAACAAGCCCGAATTTTAGCAATGTTAGGAAGCTGAAAATAGGCGGATTTGACTGTGGAGCTGATATGGTCGTCTAACGAGAGGTCGCTTTGGAATATGACACCTAGATTCCGAGCTGATTCGACAGGAGATATGCTGGCAGAGCCAATTTTGAGAGTCAGCCTTTCCAATCTCTGGATCACACTGGGTTTGCCCATAACTAGTAAGTTAGTTTTATCATCGTTAAGTTTTAGAAAATTTGCTGCCATCCATGTGCGGATGTCATCAATGCATGCAGCTAGTGAGTTGAGAAAATTTGAGGTGCTCGAAGGCTGGGAGGGATGAAAGCAAAGGTACAACTGAGTGTCATCCGCATAGAAGTGAAAGCCTAGATTGTGCTTGGCAATCACATCAGCAAGATGGAGAGTACAAACCGTGAAAAGAACCGGACCTAGCACGGAGCCCTGAGGTACTCCATATTTCAGAGTCCGTTCCCTTAATGCCACTTTTCTGTTCACTTAAAATGGTGCCACCATCTCAGAGGTTTTAGACTGACATGTTTATACTGCTACGATCGATGAGCCCGAGCTCCTCAGTAAGGAGACAGACACAGACCGTCGATCCCTTTTCGGCTCTTCCTTTTTTGCGGACGAAAAACATTCTGGTTTTGGCCAGGAGTGACTGGACTTGAATATTATTGGCTTATTATTGCCCACAGATTAATTTTTAGGTGTAACAAATACGAATTAGTCCCAATAAACTCTGAAACAGTCGTCACTTGCCTCAAGAAAATTGACAAGAAATCTTAAGATTTTTTGATTGTACATTGGGGTATTCACTGATAAGAAAAACGTGAATTGAACCTGTAATCTAATTAAACAGACTGTGGAACAACTCACACATTAAAGTTTTACACTAAAATTAACCTAGCCCTTTCTAGCCTTGTTGCATACAACAGTACAGCAGCCAACAATTTTTAAATGAGGAATAAAGCTTGATGATGACAGTAACAGCGAATCACAGGATGACTAAAAATAGCTTGCCGGGCGGCAAAACCAACCGAACGTGCTACTTTGGGTCGGCCCACGGGGCTCCATTCAGTCGTAACTGCATCTACCGTCAACCATGCTAAAAATTTGAAACATTCTTTAATGCATTTGTATTGTGCCCTAAGAGAGCTTAATCTCGATTCGGGCGCTTAACACATGCCGCCGGGCTCGAACCCACGACCTCGCTCATTTAATGCATTCATCTTGATCTTGGTCATGACAGGCAAGCAGCTTAACCCTTGGGCCAAACCAGAGCAGCACTAACCAATTTTCTTTAAAGCTAGCACTCACATCACACCTTTAGGCTATTGAGAGGTACCCTCCAAGATACAATCCAGTGGTGGATTTCTATAAATACATTCGAAGCAGCTCATGCAGGTAGACACGAGCTAGTTCACAGCAAGCCCCAAAACTATTAGAAAAAATTATATGCCATGCTACTTCATATGTAGTATAGTTACTGCTATAGCAGCAGATCTGCAGGACTGGATTGAATTGTGAGACCAAAATTCTTACGAGATTTTTGACAATTTCACCGGCAGGCCCCACTGATAGCTGTACTTCAGCAGTTCAGCCGAGCACCTCAAAGCCAGCAAATAAGCTTGCATAATCCTGCCTAGCTTATCTTCAGAGTATTTCAAAGGGTTCTGGTACATCAGAACTTGAATTTAAACGTGATGTAAGGTAGAGCTAATATATGCTATTTACAGGTGAACGGCTCATCATGCAGAAATCAATGCCAACTCATGCACTCAATCCACGAAGAACCATTTACATCTCAATAGCAAGAAATTTAAAAAAAAAAAGCTGGGCAGGTGAGGGATAAGTAGCAAAGAGGCAGCATTGAAAGACGGTTAGAATTTCTTTTTAAGCTCCACATAAACGGTTGCAGGAGTAAAAGCAATATACTGCAAAAGAGTTTTGTATGGGAGTTCTGTAGAGCAAAGTACTCAAAGCAAAGGCGCGAATCTTTAAATGGTTCAGCTAATTATTGTCGTGGGGGATTTCTAGGGTTTGGAATAGCTATGATAAAATAAGCTAGCCACAGTATACCTCAGTACAAATTCTTTTTTGTATCCACACTTCAAAAAACAATAAAAATAATAATAACGAGGATACAAATGTGGTTAGAACCATAAGAGAACTAAATCCTTTCTTGGCTGTTTACATCGACTAAAAACGCAGCATGTAAGTAGGTAATGATAGCATACAAAGTGTCAGCATGCTCAAGCTCACAAATGACGATTCACACACAGACTAAGGAATTTCTGCGAAGGACAGGTGCTTAATGTCCCTTTAAATGTTGTCAAGTCATAGGGCGTCACGACGTCAGTCGATGGTGAGCTCCAGGCTTTTAAATCATAGGAGAACAACGCCAACGGTTTATTGCACAAGGCACGGAGCAGCAAGACGCACGACTGCCTTCGCCCACTTCTCACACTCGAGTCTGCCCTCCTCCACTCCTCCGGTCCACCATCTCACAACCAGCAGGTTACCGGCCTGTGTATATACCACATCACAGGCGGACCACAGCTGTGCACCGGCAGACCCAGATGGTGAATCCACCATCTGGCCACCAGTGGGTTACCGGCCTGTGTCCATGCCACATCACAGGCTCATCAGAGGAGCCGGCATACACTCAAACTACAGGAAGGAAAGGCACGGCCCACAAGAATTCAAAATTGGTTGAAGGCAAAGCTAAAGGCTTAAGTCGGAAGAGCGGGTGCTGCGAGGCGAAGCCCGAGAAAGAAGTATCACCGGTAGCAAGGCCAGAGCAAGAGAACGGAGAGGCCTAACAATTAGCAACAAGATTTTGACGTCTGATAGGGACTCAATGCAGATCGGCAAGAAGTAGTTTAGTTTGGCAGCCGTAGTTTTCAGCACAGACAAGCCTAGCTGCAGAGTTTTGTAACAACATTGAGTGTCACACTGCATAGGGAAGACTACCTGAATTTGTGAGTTGCCGATGTCTAGACAGGTTGTCAAAAAATCATGCACGATCCAGCGAGAACTTCTGAATCTCTTCTTGCAAAGGTTTGGAGATTTATAGATCCATCGAGCAGTAGTCATTAATTGCATACGAAGAAATAAGTAGCCACGACCAAGCATTCACTGTGGCCTACCTTATCGCGACTGCACTGCGAGAAAGATCATCGGTAAAGAAAATGCAAAAGGAAGCCTTCTTGTTAGACCACTGTGTACAGAACATGTGAGTATTTCAGAATATAACAGCTGCTACGAGGTTTGCCTTCGATGCTTGAGACTTGGAACACTAAGGGTAGGATGACAAATTCTTCCAAAAAGGCAGGAGTGGCTTTGGAGGGCAATGTTGGCCTCCTAAATCTGTATTTAAAACAGGAGCGAGTATTTGGTTGCTGCACTAAAGAATTACTGGTTTAATAGCTAATTCTTCATTCCCTTTTCTTCGATTACAAAATGGCAGAATCAACAACTGGTCGCCATAGAGGACCCACAGTTCATTCCCTGGGTGCAATTCCTGCCTCTAAGCCAGTGATCCAGTCTGCTGGAATTGGTGAGCAGCTATGATTTCTTTCCTGACAATGGGCCAGTGGTGAATCCTGAGACCGATATACATGTACATGGTATACATGTGCATCATACCAGCTGACGTCGACTCACTCGGTAAGAACAAACGAGAGTTTCAGAATCGTAATGTCGTGCAAACATAATTGCATGCTGCATCTGCTGCTGGTTGTACCTGACCGATGGTGCAATGTTTTGCTGACAAATGGCTTCTTCTCTGTGCTCTTGGAATTTGTGCTGACGGTAGCAGCTGGGGGACAAGCATGCTGCAGTCTGATCGGGTCAGAAAGCGAAAGGCTCACTCCTAGGTTTCTAACCAAGTGATCCTGGAATGCCACAGCTGCGAGAGCGTCTCCAGGCTGCAACGAAGACCAAATTATGTTGCGAAAACGGCATATGGCAAAAGGCATACTTTACATTTGTAAATAAAGCGTTATCATCAATGAATGTTAACTGGATCAGATAATAATAATAATAAGGCACTTGCATAGAACCATCAGAGAACTTAATCTCATTCTAAGCACTTTAAATATACTGTAAGAGAAGAATTTAAATATGATTAGTAATAGCATGCACAGTTTCAGTACGGATAAGCGCGCACCTGAGAATGCAAACGGACCCAGCAAATGCTGTGAAGAACACGTGCATTTTGAGCCTCATTTTGATCAGTCTGGATATCAAAATTTATTGCGGAACATAAAACTCACACATCTGCCTTCTCGTTATAGAAAAAGCAATCTTTTTTCGATAAACGGGTACTTAAATGTCATAATTTTACACAAATCAGGTTACGGACAGCCACACTATAGTGTCAGAACTAGAATAGCACAAGTTTGCAAAAGCATATGTGTCGCAAGGTGACTCAAAAAAAGCCAGAGAATCGCACGTTATTAGATACTTTGAGCACTGCCTCCGACGCCGGAGGATGAGAAAACACTTTTATAGGTGCCCTCACACCCCACAACTAGTGAGTAGTTTACAGCTCACTTGGGTGGGGGGGGCTTGGTGGTGTGCTAGGTCTAATTTTATGATGTAGCAAAATCTGACACCCAGAGTCTACTAAATTACCTGCATGACAGTAGCCTTTTTCCGAAACGACATGCTAACTCGTGCTGCGTCGGCAAATACGTCGTAGCCAATTTCAGAGTTGTGTATCAATACCAGGCGACCGAATGTGGCGAGAATGGGCTCGCTGCTACCGCTTCCTTTTCTTGCTCCACAGCCTAAGCTTTACAGCGTTGGAAATTCGGCATATAAAGACACTTACTTCTGATAAAGAAGCTCAAGAATTAAAAAAAAACATTCTCTTTCTTTCAATTTCTTAATTCTCTGCCTACGGCTTACCACCGAAGCTACCCACGGTTAAGTCACGCTGACCGTATTGTGGGCCGCGGCCCCTAATCGGACTCCGCCCACCCTACTGGGAGCCGTGCGTGCGCAGGACGCTCACCGCAATCGCTGCCAGGCCTAGCGATTACGTAGCATTTAAGGCGCCCGCGCGCCTTTACACTAGTGTCGGTGAGCTATACCCATTCGTAGACGTACCCGGAAGCACGCCGAGACAGACGGAGGCCCCGTACGCGCCGCTCGGCGCGACATCCGCGGTATGATCACTAAGTTTAGCGCTTCTTTCCCTTGTGTGTGTAGATTATACATTATATGGTGGCGTGGTTCATCGCGCTTATTCCCCGTCGGCGCACGCTTGACTATTCGTAAGCAAAATTAAGCGTTATGGAGCGCTATAACAATCGGACCCCCAAACTTAATCCTCAGCCAATCCTTCGTACCGCCAGCTCCTCTTGCACTGGGGCAGCTATAAAATTATCCGCGATACGAGCCCTTGTCTTAGTGGGTCTGACTAGCGCACCAAGAGCAACCCGTAGCGGGCTTACTAGCCAAGAAGAATTGGGTAGGGGACACATTAGTTAACGGGGGGGGGGGGTCCGCTCAGGTTAGAATGGAGCTCTGGTCAGACAAAGAGCGGTCAGGATGTGGACCGACTACTGTACTCCATTAGACAATGAGCGAAAGGATGGCAAGCTGGCGCAGAAGCCATAAATTACAGGCGCAAGTGAATAGGCCTGAGAACGGCCACCGAGAGCGGGGGTCCGACAAAGTTGCAGCTACCCTCAAGGTCAGGAGTTCAGAGAGAGAGAGAGAGAGAGAGAGAGAGAGAGAGAGAGAGAGAGAGAGAGAGAGAGAGAGAGAGAGAGAGAGAGAGAGAGAGAGAGAGAGAGAGAGAGAGAGAGAGAGAGAGAGAGAGAGAGAGAGAGAGAGAGAGAGAGAGAGAGAGAGAGAGAGAGAGAGAGAGAGAGAGAGAGAGAGAGAGAGAGAGAGAGAGAGAGAGAGAGAGAGAGGAGAGAGAGAGAGAGAGAGAGAGAGAGAGAGAGAGAGAGAGAGAGAGAGAGAGAGAGAGAGAGACAGAGAGAGAGAGAGAGAGAGAGAGAGAGAGAGAGAGAGAGAGAGAGAGAGACAGAGAGAGAGAGAGAGACAGAGAGAGACAGAGAGAGACAGAGAGAAAGAGAGAGAGAAAGAGAGAGAGAGACGACAGACAGAGAGACAGACAGAGAGACAGAGAGAGAGAGACGACAGAGAGACAGAAAGAGAGAGACGACAGAGAGAGAGAGAGAGAGAGAGAGAGACGACAGAGACAGAGACAGACAGAGAGAGAGCGAAAGAGAGAGAGAGAGACAGACAGACAGAGATCCGACTGACGGAGCTCGGGGCTGCAGCTTCGGTAGTCGATACGAGGCTATGTCTCGAGAGCACGAGAGTCGAACCTACGGCGATGAATAGCTATGTGCAACTAAGACTGCGAAGTTGTGTTATGCCGGCTTCTCAGTTAGCGGCTCGTATCTTGGGGTACTATAGTAATCCGCCTTTGGGGTCGGCGCCATCGCTAGCAACGCAGGCTTATGGTAGCTTATTGAAATCGGGCTTCGGGAGTTCTCACGCAGTTAACTCCACCGGTCCGGTTCGCGCCGCGTAAAGCGCTTGCTCCGGCGCGAAACCACTACTGCAGAAAATGTAACGCCGAAGGTTCGGCGGGGTAAGCTTGACCTGCCGCTTACCTAGCGGCGTAACCTAGCGCCTACTGCCGTTCGGTGCGCGCCTACGCGAAACAAGCTGGCCGCCACGAAATGAGCGTTTCTGGCGTTGACCTGCTTACCGTTACTAAAGGGGATCGTGAGTCCGCGGTGTGAATTGGAAAACGAGACACATATTGGGGATTTTAGCGAACTTTATTCGCAAGCGAACAAAGTTGCTGCGCGTCTAGTCCAGCTTTATCACCACACTCCTCGCACGTTCTCAACAGCACCAACACTCTTGCGAAGGGAATACTTCTCCACACTGAGCGCGAACCGGAGCCTAAACCCTAACCGGAGAACTAGGACTCCGTTTCCATCTGTGCGGAAGGAATACCCCAAACACGCAAACTTAAGCACTCTTGCGGAGGAAATACTTCTCCACACTAGAGCGCGAACCGGAGCCCAAACCCTAACCGGAGAACTAGGACTCCGTTTCAATCTGTGCGGAAGGAATACCCCAAGCACGCCAACTTAAGCACTCTTGCGGAGGAAATACTTCTCCACACTGGAGCGCGAACCGGAGCCTAAACCATAACCGGAGAACTAGGACTCGGTTTCCACCAGTGCGGCAAGAATATTCCACACACGCCACCTCAAGCACTATTGCGGAGGAAATATGACCGTATTCGGTGGAGTCCACCGAATCCTCCTAGCGCTGTCTCGTCCTGTTCCGTCAATCGCCGGCGAACAGCCCGCCCTCCTCCCTCGCTTTCAGAGAAACGAGTGCGACGGCGTCGAAGCGCGGAGCCGGACCAAAGACAATAGACCATAAGACCAAGAGCGAGCGTCGCTCGACTCTTAAATTCCTAGCTGAGACAATGGGGCCAGAGCTTAGTGGTATTGTGCCCGACACTCCGGCCCATTACGGTAAGGAATTAATACCGTCAGTAGGCCACTGGAAGGGCACCTCTGTCCAGCTTGAATGGCGAATGTGTTCCAGACGATTCTTTCTTGGACCGAGTGAAGGCGGAGGTTGACAAGCTAGCCAACATCAATCAGCAGCTTCCGCGGGTATCGGACCAATTCTAAAGGCCGAATCACCACCGCTGGTCTCAGCTTCCTGGCTTGCTCTTAAGCTCTGGCTCTCTAACCACACTGACGCTCCTCTCTGGCTCACTGCTCCAGGACAAAGGAGTTCTAGCCCGCCTCCGAACAGCTCTTGTTCGCGCTAAAATTCAGCCAAGGCCAGCAAAGTACTACAGTATGGTAGCTTATTGAAATCGGGCTTCGGGAGTTCTCACGCAGTTCACTCCGCCGGTCCGGTTCGCGCCGCGTAAAGCGCTTACTCCGGCGCGTAACCACTACTGCAGGCCCACAATAAACTGCTGCTTTCTGCACCTAGTTGTGGCCGCTTGTGTTTTAACCAACCTGCAGCACTGCATTACACCGTCCATCAGTACAGAGCCGGGGGACGAACTTCTGCGCGGTCACACTCTTATTCAGGTCGTTTAGCTATGCCTCTCATACATAAAAATGGTTGTAGATTATGCTTTAACTCGGGTGCTGCAAAAGCCTTAGAATCTTTACTGACTGGCATCGCGACATTTCCTGGTTTGACGGTGTTTCAAGTAAAAAGCTAACGAAACACAATCTGTTTCCCAAAAGCATTTGCTACAGCCGCGCGAAGCGCCGTCAATGTGCTTGCGCGTACGTGCAAGTGTGCGTGCTGTCATCACTAATCTTTTCTTGCTTGCTATCCTTTCAGCTTATATGAACTGCCTAGAGATAGATGCAGTACTTTTGTGGCGCTATGCTGAAACATTGTTAGCGTTATTGAGAAAATCTTGTTCCAAGGTAGCGAGCCTGGATTAAGTGCTGGACATTCTCTGCCATCCTCGAGTTTGGCTACATTTCTGCACCGACAAAATGCGAGTCATAAACACGAATGGTTAGGTGTTCTCGCTTCAGGGGGAGGGCTAGCGAAGATGGAGATGGGAGTCTCGGTCGGTTCTCACGGTCTTCCAGCAAACATTTACCTGTGACATAAAATATATTTTAAATCGCGGTCAAAAGGATTGTTCTAGAGTGTGCGATTACCTATTCTCTTTTTAGAGTAAGAAAGTCAACGAATTGCTCGTCAGCTCGATTTCTCAATTCGCCTTAATGCATTATCTGCTCTAAGAACAAGGAGGTTATTTTTTCTTTTTGGATTGTGATAATATTTACTTAATACTCTGGAAATATTAGCTGTAGTGCTGCTCAAATACTCTGAAGTAGATGTGACTCGTTAAAAATGAAGGCAGGATAAAAATGCATGATTTTGCATGAGTTTCGCCGATGTGCTGACTTGCCTTCGAAACTCTGGCAGACGCCTCCCATTCATAGTTAAGGTGCTCGCCTCGATCAAGGTCTTGCCGAGGTCGTGGGCTCGAGCCCCGTGGCATATGTGAAGTGCCTGAATAAAGATTAAATTCTCTTACGGCACTATGCAAATGAATTGTATTATTCTAGCATCGAACTGGAAGGTTTTACCGCCTCGTCCGGCTTCCCCCGGGAGCAGCCACCTTCTTTGGCTAGCTGCTAGCACCAGTCAAACAGTAGCAGGGCTGGTCATATGACCGACGGCGTCTCTGTTCCTAACTTTCAACCTGTCCGTCTGTAATGATAAGATGCAGCACAACGAACAGACCACGTTTATTGGCAACCATCTTATGTCAGCTCCATGACCACACGGTAAGCGAGGCCTCTCCTGATTGGTCACGTTCTTGTGGCTCCGCCCGATAGCTCTGTTATCACACCTTCCCTCCAAATAGGAACTGTCTCATTTTCAAAGTTCGAGCCTTCGGACTGGCTTTACCAGCCTGCCAGACCTTGTTGTCGTCTGACCTTGAGAGGTGTGCATCTCATCGGCAATACTTGAAGACTGATCTTGAACTGCAGGTGTAGGTTTCGGTATATGTAGGGAACTGCCAGGATATTCGCTGTTGGCGACATATGGATCGGTGTCAATCGGTCGAAGATGCCTTCTGTTCCGCCGAAGAGTGCTGCCATTATCAGTCTGCACGACATACGACCGAGGTGTACTTGCTTGAGCTGTCACCATTGCATATGTGCTCCAGCTGTTTTCATCATCAGTCCGCACTAATACCGTTTGGCCGGGTTGAAGAGGTGGAAGTGGGTGAGCAGAATGACGGCGATCGTGGTAGTGCTGCTGTTGAAGCTCTTTTGCACGCTCGTCGTTGAGTTGCACCTTTTCCTTTGCAGGCCATTGTGGTTCGACAAGCCGAGGGAATACTGGCAACGTCGTCCTAATCTGCCGTCCCATGATCAGTTGTACCGGGCTGAAGCCTGTAGAGGTGCATGGCGTCGACCTCTGTATCATTCATGCGAGGCACGATTCAGAATGCCTCACAATAGATTTGGCAGTTTGCACCGCTCTTTCCACTTCTCCGTTCGCTTGTGGAAAATGTGGGCTGCTCGTAACATGTTTGAACCAATATCGTCTCGCGAAATCGCCAAATTCGTGGGATGAAAATTGTGGACCATTGTCAGACTGCAACGACTCTGGTATGCCCCAGCGAGCAAATATGGTTTACGGTTCGGCCACAACTTCTTTGGTCGTCGATTTAGATAATGAAGTGATTTCCATATATCTGGAGTAAAAGTCGATCGCAATCAGGTGATGTCGCCCCTTGTGTTCGAAGAGATTGGCAGCGACTTGTTGCTTGCATCATACCAAGGCATCTCTTTAGCTCTGCTATGTTTGTTGGATCAGGGAGGTTGAGGATGGCTTCTATTTTGTCGTCTGACGGCCGGACGCCGCTGGCATCAATAACATGCCCTAAGAACGTCAGAGTTGGCTGGTGGAATATACATTTGTCTCTCTTCAACTTTAGGCCCGACTTGGAAATTTCGGAAATAACGCGACACAATCTATCGTTATGCTCAGCCGCCGTGGATCCATAGACCAAAACATCGTCCATAGAAATGGCTACACCTTCGATCTCACCCAAGGGGTCATGCATCAGTCGCTGAAAGATCTCCGGCGCGCTAGTTATGCCAAAGGGCAGCCGGCGAAAACAAACACGTCCAAACGGTGTTATAAACGTCGTTAAGCGAGTACTCTCGTGGGACAACGGAATAGCCCAAAATCCGCTTGAGGCGTCCAACTTTGAGAACATTGTAGCACCAACAAGCTGAGGCAAAATCTCATTAAGCGTAGGTAGCACGTACCGTCTACGAACCAGTGCTTGATTTAAGCGCTTCAAGTCGACACAAAAGCTCACTTTGCCATTGGGCTTCAGGACCGGTACGATTGGGGAGTACCACTCGGTCGGCTCCAATACCAATTCCACGGTGCCGTTCTTCTCCATTCGAAGAAGTTCGTCCTTTACCACAGGGAACAGTGGTCTGGGTATGCGGCGGGCTGTATGTACGCAGTATAGTTCCACATCAGGTTTGAGACGAATTTTCACCGGCTGGCATCGCATCAATCCGATCTCTCCAAATACCGGGTCTCGAATAATAGTCTCCTCTACGCCGGGTTTAATCAGTCCCGTGCGCAGAGAAGCTTGTCGGCAGAGGAGATTATTTCTTGCTCCAGCGACTACGTAGACTGGCAGAAGATAAATCGTTCCTTTCCGCTTTAACCTCGCTTTGAAGGTACCCTTACAAGCCAGGCGGTTGCCAACGCTGTGTAATTTAGCTGCTGTAGGCTCGAGGCGAGGTGGTCGTAGAAGTCGACCATACGTGTCTTCCGTAATGACGGTTACGGCAGCGCCACTATCTATTTTAAACGGAATGGTCATTCCATACCCGAACAAATCCACTTGCCAGGGTGATTATGCCCTTGCCGACTGGCAATCCACCACTACAGGCTTTGTAACGGCATCTACGGTGTAGTTCTCACCGTCGGATTCAGCCGCGATCTTTCTTATTATAGCGTCTGGTTTTCTGCGTGATTTGCACCGCATTGCATAGTGGCATACCTTTCCACAGGTACTGCAACGACGGTCTCGCGCTGGGCAGTGTCCAGAAGTATGAGCCGAGTTACAGTTCCAGCAGCTGTTAGCTTCTTTAACGTCATCGAAAAGCTTAACTCTCCTATGGTCTGTGCTGCTGTTAGCCTCTAAAACGCAGGGCTCAGGACAGTCGGCGGACTGTGGTCGCTGACGAACCTCAGAGACATCTGAAACCTGGTGCTGCAAACTCAGCTGTGATTTTACTGTCTCCGTCTGACGCGCCTTTTGTACTGCCACAGTTAACGTAAGGTCGGGGATTAGTTGCAGGGCTTCTGAAAGTTTAAGGTCGGACAATCCCACAACCAGGCGATCTCGGACCGACTCATCTTTCATCGAGCCGTATTCGCAGTTCGAAGCTAAATCAAGTAGTGTGCGTATGAATGACTCTGCAGATTCCCCCGGATGTTGAGAGCGGCGGTTGAACATAGCCCGATCGTGGATAATATTCCTTCGAGGTATGAAATAATTATCAAACTTACCCAAGATGAGATCCAACGTCTTCACTTGGTCGACCTCATAGGTAAAGGTGTCGAAAATTGCTTCAGCTTTCGCCCCCATGGCGTGCAAGACTGTACTTATCTGTACGTCCTGTTCCTCCGCCGTCAACCTCGTTGCTGTCACATAATGGTGAAAACGATTTCTCCAAGCCGTCCATAACGCCGGCTCATCAAATGCGAATTCCGCTGGAGAGTTACATTTGGCCATCTCTTTGATTTTCAGGGCGAAACTCTATAACTTCACCGCTGCCACCAAGTAATGATAAGACGCAGCACAACGAACAGACCACGTTTATTGGCAACCATCTTATGTCGGCTCCAGGACCGAACCGTGAGCGAGGCCTCTCCTGATTTGTCACGTTGTTGTCTCTCCGCCCGATAGCTCTGTTATCACACGTTGGCCTGGACATAATGTTACGCATCTCTGCCTTTTAGTCCACAAAATGCCGCAAGGAACATGTGGGCGTTACGAAGGAGAGTTTTTGACGATGCACTAAGTGCCCTTTGGTGCACTTACGGTATCAACTAGATTCCATCTCACGAAGCAAAGAGAAAGTGAATAGTATAGCTTAGTCGGCAGGGTAGTCGAGATAATGATTATAATAGAAGTAGAAGCTCAAAATGGCTTGAAAGGATGTACCACAGTCGGCAGCAGAAGAATATATGTCATTTCGTAAGAAGCGTGGGAGTGAGTTCAATTGTCTAGGGCCAACAGAACAAAAGCTTGTGCCGGCAACGGTCATTAAGCGGAGCAATGGAACAGCTAGTTCGTCGCCCATAGAGGACCTGAGGGCACGAGGAGTCTGAAATTGGAGTAGCAGTTCAGCTAGGTATGGAGGAGTCAAGTGCTGCGAGCCGTGCGGGTCAGTGTAAGAACTTTACTCTGTATTCTTTGATCAACTGGCAGCCATCGCAGCTCCTTCAGCAAAGGTGTAACCGCGCAGAGAAGGTCGTCCCCCGGTTCTCTACCGGTGGACTGTGTGATGCAGAGCTGCAGTGCGGTTAAAACACAGGCGGCCACAACTGGGTGCCGAAAGCAACAGTTTATTGTGGGCCTGTTAGTAGTGGTTACGCACCGGCACGCACCGGACCGACGGAGTTAACTGGCGAACTCCCAAAGCCCGAGTATAACCAACTACCCTGTTTACGCGCGGCCGGCGCGTACCGGACCGACGGAATTAATTTCGAGAACTCCCAAAGCCCGCGTATAATAAACTATCCTATGCGCGCGTCACTAGCGATTGTCCCAACCCCGAAGGCGGGCTGCTACAGCACCCCAAGATACGAGCAGCTAACTGAGTAGCCGGCAGAACACAACCGCGCAGTCTAAGTTGCACTTAGCTGTCCGTCGCCGTAGGTTCGTCTCTCGTGCTATCGCAGCGTAGTCTCGCATCAACTACCGAAGCTGCAGCCGTGCACTCGGGGCGTAGTCTCTGCACGTCTACCCAAGCTGCAGCCCCGAGCTCTGTCAGTCGTCTCATTATATTCTCTCTCCTCTAAACTCCCGACCTCGAGCGCAGCTGCTATTTCTACTTCAGCACATTAGTCGGTGCACATCCTGACCGAAACGTCTGCACCAGGCTTCATTCTAACTTTAGCGGGTAGACCAGGAGCCGGGCCTGTACTAGGTGTCCTAGTCGAACCCATTAAGACAACCACATTAGTCGCTCCATCTCCTAACGGCATCACCTGCATAAAGCTCTATTCTACCCTGAGCCAGGTGAGTCAGGAGCTGGGTCTGTACTAGGCGCCCTAGTCGACCCCCCTAAGGCAAGGGATCTCATCGCGGCTAAGCTGAGAGCTGCACTAGTGCAAAGGTACCAGGCTGAACCTCGGGGATTAAGAAATAATAATGATAATTCTTTTGAATATCGCCCTCGGAGAAGTTAATATATATCTAGGCATTGAACATCTGCTGTACAGGAAGCATGTCAATGTAGCTAGAAATAAAATGCACAGCTGTCAGCACGCATAATCACACAAAGAACAATTTTCACCAAACTAGCAAATGCTTTGAGGAAGGATCGGGTGCGTTTTTGCTTTTGTTTAAATGTCAAGTCACGGTAGGCCCTGTCCTCAGTTGCGAGAATGTTACTGTTTTGGGAACAGACAAGCTCAAAAAACGGCCTCAAACGGATTTGATGTTGGCTACAAGCGCAGAGAAAAAGCTTCAGTTAGGTGAGAGGGTTGCACGAGGCCTACACTTTTTGGAAAGTAGTCCGCATAGGTAGGCAGGAGAAAGAGAATGAAGGGACCTACGCGCGGGTGACAAGATCTTTGAGTTGATACGCTGCTTGACGCGAAGCCAGTGCAGGTCGGTGAGAAGTGTTGTAATTTGAAAGCTAACTAACCTTGCGTTGTTATCCATTAGCGGCTGCAAATGCTTGATAGCTTTTTTCGGTAAACCAGCCAAAAGTGGATTGCAGTCGTCCGGCCTATACAGAACCCGGGATCTAGCTAAGATTTTTAGCACGTGGCAGTGGTAGACAGTCTTTAGTCTTAGAGTAGGATAAAAGTGGGTGCTAGCTGACGAAGTGGTCACCTCAATGCTTACTTTCAGCTATTCAATATTAAAAAGAATTCGGGCTTGCGTAGGCAGTGATACCACATCCAAGTTGGTCAATGCATATTTGATGTCCTGTTCTTCTTCTTCAAGTCTCTTCTCTTCACTTCTCCAAGTCTCACTGATTTCAGAACTACTGCTTACAGTTGCTGCACAATTCTGCAGCCAGGCTTGTCTGTCGTGAGCTTCGAAGTCATCATATTACACCACTTCCCTTACCGTACTGAACTGGTCCCCATCAAGTGCTTCAAACGTACACATAAGCACACATACACACGCATGCTCGAGCGAGTGCGCACACACACACCCCCGCACCCACACCCACACCCACACCCACACGCATATATATATAATTCATTGGTATAGTGCCCTAAGAGAACTTCATCTCTATCCAGGCATTTCACACGTGCCGTAGAGCTCCAGACCACGACCTCATTAATAAAAAGCATTCACCTTGACCTCGGTCGGATGAGCACCTTAACCACTTGGCCAAACCGGGGCCGGGCAGGGTAGCCTAAAGGTCCGCTCATTCTCTTGCTACAGCATACATATGAGAACTACAGTCGTCCCTTGCCACTTCGTGCTTCAACTTTCGGGGCTTCACTCTATCGCGGTTTTTACGAATACTGAATATTCATTAAAAAGTTTCTTCCTCCCAACACACCACTTCGCTGATCCAGCCCGTGGATCAAAGCGTTATTCATGCGTTCAAGGCCCTCTACACGCGCAACACCCTGCTGTACCTCGTCGAAGGCATTGACCTTGAGGAGAACTTATTACTGAAAGAGTACCGGCAGCAGTTATCATCGAGACCTGTCTGATGAACATCCGGGCCTCGTTGAATGACATGAAGACGGAGACCATGAAGGCCAGCGGGAAGAAGTTGTGGCTTGAAATTTTCCACGACTACTAGAGGATTCGCCCCAGAGGATATAAGCAACTCAGCAGTGGATAAGGCAGTTAGGCTAACCCGGATGCTGGGAGAAGGTTTCTCGGATATGGCCCGCGATGATGTGGATGACGATGCTGGAGACGCATTCGGCTCCCTTAACTGATGAGGATCTGGTGGAGATGGCTAAATGTGCGAGTGAGAACAAGCAGCCGGATAGGGCTCAGGAGGAGGAAGTTGGATTTACACTTGAGCGTCTGTCGCAATGCGTGAGAACTATTAAGGAAGCGAAGGACATGATAGGCGAATGGGACCCGCAAATGATGCGTGCATTAGGGTTCCGGAATGCACTTGATGTACCAATGGAACCCTACAAAAGCCTCCTCACACCTACGAAAAGACAGCGCCAGCAACTGCTTGTCACGATGTTCTTCAGCCGTGCACCCAGACACCCACTGCCTATGGCTAGTACTCCTTCAGCTGAAGATAACGACGACGCACCTGCTGAAGATACTGCACCACATTGAATGACTCTCCTACTGAGGTCGTGCCTTCAGAGATGCAGCAACCTTGCTCTTCTTTGCTGTGCAGTACATCTCTTCATCTTCATCGCTACAGGAAAGTAAGGGCTAAGTGAGGCCCGTAATGGGCTACCGAGAACTAAATCAGTTTGTCTCAAGTTACACGGCTGGCGGCGATGTGTGTAGCACTAAGCTCAGAGCGTGGCGACGGCTGGGCGAGAGCGTGAGTACAATTGACCTGCGGAAAGCATACTTGCAGGTGCATGTTGATCCAGCTCTCTGGCAATATCAGGTCGTGGAGTACAAAGGCCGTCGGTACTGCCTCACGTGACTAGGTTTCGGACTTAATTTAGCCACATAAATAATGACCGCGATTCTGACAAAGGTCGTGTCCATGAATGAGCGAGTTCGTACCGGTACCGATTCGTTTGTGAACGACATTGTTGTCAATAACAGCGTCATCTCAAATGGTGAGGTAATCGACTTGCTACGAACATATGGTTTGGAGGCTAAGCCGCCGGAAAGCCTCGCTGGCGGAAGGGTCCTTGGCCTTCGCGTGTGCAGGCCAAAGGAAGGTGAGGAGTTTCGTTGGCCCCCCGATAACGTGGTGAGCGCATTGCCCGATGCCCCATCACGACGCCAGCTGTTTTCGTGGTGCGGGCAGCTGATCGGGCATTTCCCAATCGCAGGCTGGCTTCGCCCGGCCTGCAGTTACTTAAAGCGAGCCGCTGGCAATGTCGGTTGGGACTCAGTCATTTGTGAAAATGTTATAGCCATGGCGATTGAATTGATTCAGCGATTGCATGCCGACGATCCAGTTTCAGGCAGTTGGAATGTGCCGAATCTGGATAGTGGCATCCGCTGGTGTGATGGCAGCAGCCTTGTGATCGGCACATGCCTGGATATAGGAGGAAGAATCGTCGAGGATGCCTCCTGGCTGCAAAAAGCTGGCGACGTAGCCCACATCAATCTTGCTGAGCTGGAGGCTATCATCAAGGGCCTCAATCTGGCCATTGCTTGATCATTGCCGCAGGTAGAGATTCGGACAGATTCAGCAACTGTTTACGGATGGCTACAGTCACTGCTGGTTGGAGATAAGCCTGTACGAGCCCACGGCATGGGAGAGGCGCTCACCAAACGCAGGCTAGCGCTGATCGCCGACACGCGGTGTCAGAGTATGGACTGGAGGTTTCCGTAGTCCTGGTGCGATCGTCCAACAATAAAGCCAACCACCTGACCCGCGTTGCTCAGAAATGGATGAGGGTGAATGTAAGCTGTCTCGCTGTTCCAGAGCAGGCGTCTTCGCCGGCGGTCGGCGTCGACCTAAAGAGTTTACTACTTCGGGGTTGACAGGACACTGTACCTTGCCAGAATGTGCCACCCGGAAGCTGCTATCCGGCGAGAGGACATCGAAGCCGTCGTGAAGGTTTGCCCTCGTTGCAAGTCGATCGATCCTGCACCAGTCGCATGGAGTCCAGGCGTGCTGAATGTAAGCGAGAATTGGCAGCGCCTGGCCTGCGAAGTAACGCATTTAAAGGGCCAAAATATCTGACCATGAGAGATTGTGGACCGAGCCGTTTCGCTATTTAGAGGCGAACACCCGACGAGGGAGAAAGCTCTTTGGTGCGAAATCTTGGCGAAATGTTTAGGGAGCGTGGCTCTCCACAGCAACTGCTCATGGATAACGGCGCGAGCTTTCATTCAACAGCTCTTTGCGGTCTTTGTGACCGTTGGGGCGTGGAGCCCATCTACCATTGCGCCTATAAACCCTCCGGCAACGGCATCGTTGAGCGAAATCACAGGACCATCAAGGGAATGGAGGCTCGCACGGGCAAGGACGTCCTGATGATTTAGAATTGGTAAAACATCTCGCCAACAGCAGGGTTGCACGAGGAATCGGTGCCCAGCAGAAGGCTGTTCTCCTATGAATGGAAAGGCCCCCTCTTCAGGGCACAGACAAATCAGGGCCCGAGGACTGCGTGCTCAATACGCGGTCAGCCACAGAGTTTTTGTGAAGCCCGCCGGCGCTCGTTGCACGACCGAGTGGACCGAGGGCACGGTAACCAGCGAGGGCCAGGGCGTTAGAATCGAGATCGACGGTGTGCGTCACCACGTGTCAGACTTGCGTCTCGTACCAGGGCAGGCAGAGGCGCCCCCTGCATCTGAAGGCGACAGAGTTGAACCAGGACAGCGGCCCAGGCTAGCGCTGTGACACTTCCTCACCGGTACGATGACTGTGTCTTGAACGGATAGCTTGCCAATGATGCTGATCCTTAAGATCAAGGGGGTGTGGTTTGTGGTTCTCTGCATGGTCCATATTGCTGGGCTCGCCGGCACGCTGCCAGTGCAGGCAGACCGGTAGTACCCTAAAACACCCCAGGGTCTAACAGCTGGTGGATGTGGCCTAGGGACAGGCCGGTGCCCAGCTGTGGTCTAATGGCTGTGGCCTGAGGACAGGCCGGCTTTGTCCTCCCACCAACTCAGAGGATGAGTGGTGGCGGCGATTCGAGTGGGAGAAGGGGCCGAGAAGAGCCGTGCACCCTTGGGCTCCGTGCGTTGGAATAAACTGTTGGTGTTGGGCATCGGCTGGCTCTCTGCTTCGCGGATCAAACAACAAGCTATTACTCCGCGGGAGCGGCTGTGTGGCCCTTGTAAAGATGAGTCTGAAAGTATAACTGATTGAAGCATAAATTTCGCAATTAAACGGCAATGAAGACTTCGCCAATTGGCTAAATCGGTTCGAAAGATTGGCCAAGATGCAAGGAGTTGATGACTTGCAAAATTTCCTGCCGCTATTCCTTACACGTGTGGCATACGCCGTATACGACGGTGTCCTCGAGGTGGCTAAGGAAGACTATGCTACGGTAAGAAAAGCGCTGCTGGCAGCATTATCGTTGAATCGCTTCGGCGCCTACGAGGAATTCGCTTCGCGTCGCCTTGCTGAAGGTGAAAACGTGGATAGCTTTTGGGTGGACTTGAATCGGTTGGCTAGGCTGGTGGCTGGTGATTTTGTAAAATGCGCCTTTGTCACTGGGCTGCCTGAGGCAGCAAAGAGGCACCTCCAAGCCTCATGCAACCCCGCTGAAATGCCTGCAGATGTTCTTGTCGAGAAAGCGAGCGTCATAGTGAAGGCGAGCGTCAGCACTTCGAAGGCGGCAGAAAGTTGCTTCGCATCCGGTTCTCGTTCGGGATTGCCTCCCCAGGCACCGACTAACAGCGATGTTGTGTGTTTCCTGTGCAAGGCTAACGGGCACTTAAGCCGCGATTGTCCTTGCTATTGCCTTGTGCAATAAACCGTTGGCGTTGTTCATCGGCTGGCTTTCTGCTGTGCGAACAAACTACACAGATTGAGGACAAGGGCTTCAAGGCAGTATTCCATCAGGGGCGCTGGTCAGTCAAGTGGGAGTGGACAAATTGTTGTGTCGTCCCCCCAATAGCTTGTTGTTTGATCCGCGAAGCAGAGAGCCAGCCGATGCCCAACACCAACAGTTTATTCCAACGCACGGAGCCCAAGGGTGCACGGCTCTTCTCGGCCCCTTCTCCCACTCGAATCGCCGTCACCACTCATCCTCTGAGTTGGTGGGAGGACAAAGCCGGCCTGTCCTCAGGCCACAGCCGTTAGACCACAGCTGGGCACCGGCCTGTCCCTAGGCCACATCCACCAGCTGTTAGGCCCTGGGGTGTTTTAGGGTACTACCGGTCTGCCTGCACTGGCAGCGTGCCAGTGAGCCCAGCAATATGGACCATGCAGAGAAATACAAGCCACGCAAGTTACACTATTTTCATGGGCTAGTGGTTGTGTGGAAGAGATGTATGTGCAATTAAATGTACGGTAATAATATGATATTTGTAACATCTAATGTATTATTTTGTCTAATGTTATATATTGGGCGATACGAGTGTAATGGTGACTAAAGGGTTTTATTTCACGTCTAGAGGCTCTAATAACGCTGAACAACGTATTTAGATCGCAATCAGGTTTTCTATGCTCTAAGTACGAAAATATTCGATAATAGATAAACATCATACTTCGCGGAAATTCACCTATCGCGGTAGAGTCTGGAACGGATTAACCGTGATAAACGATGGTCAACTGTATTTCCTGCGATCTGTCATCATTTGTAGATAGCTACAACACGAAACTAGCTGACACGCTCGACGAGTTTGCACCTCTGACTAAGCCCACTGTGGGCCCTCGCCAGACGGCCTATGGTTTACCACAGACATTAAACTAGCTAGGTCTACTAAGCACAAGCTTGAAAAAGCATACACAAGATCAGGACTGACTGTCCATCGACAGGCACTTGAAGACTACTGTAGGTCGTACCAATCGATAAATAAATAAATAAATCCAAGCTGATTAAACAACCTCTTTTTGTAAAGCGACAGAAGAGCCTTTACGGCTATCACCACCACTTGCAGTGGCGATAAAGAATCGCCCACCGCAGGAATCGAACCCACAACCACGGGACCGAGGTCGTGAAAGCAACCGCCTTACCTAGTGTGCCATCAATCGATCCTAGCAAAGCCCAAGTCTAGCTTCTATAAAAACATTGTTGAATCACAGATGCACAATCTAAAAATGCAGATGTCAACGATAAACCATCTCCTTAACTGCTTCCAGATTAGCTCCTTACCTGATGATCCTTGTGATGATCTAGCCAATCGCTTCTCTCGATTTTGGTGCAGAAGATAGACTAGATCAGGGAGTCTATCCCGAAGATGGCAGCATCCCCCATAGAATGCTGTCCCTCAATTCCATATTGCACCCGAATGTCTACGTTCAAGGTCACTAGTGATCTAGTCCTAAGTTCATATCCCAATCAAAGAAGACAACAAGTCCTCTGGACCCTATTCACACTGTCCTGCTCCTCCGTTGCATTGATCTGCTGCTGCCATGCATAAATAACATCATTAATATGTCATTAGCCTCAGGTCATGTCCCAGCACCTTTCAAAAAAGCTGTAGTCAGGCCACTGCTCAAGAAAGCAACACTAGACCAAGAGAATTGGAGCAACTACCAACAAGTCTCTCTTCTACCATTCCTATCAAAGACGCTGGAACGGGTCGTGGCGGACCAGCTGAACTCACAAATCGAAGCTTCAAACATTGCTAGTAAGTTCCAGTCTGGCTTTAGAGCTAATCACTCCACAGAGTCAGCATTGCTTAGGGTATACAACGACCTACTTAGGAATGCAGACATGGGCAGAGTGTCTCTACTTGTTTTGCTCTATCTTTCGGCAGCTTTTGATACCATCGATCACAAAGTTCTTCTAGAGCGCCTCTCATCTCGCCTGGGCATCACTGGCAATGCTCTGCAGTGGTTCAGGTCCTATCTCAGTGGGAGACTCCAGAGAATTGACGTGATTGGACAAAGATCATCCGAGGTACCTCTGAAATATGGCGTACCTCAGGGCTCCGTGCTAGGTCCGGTTCTTTTCACGGTTTATACTCTCCCTCTTGCTGATGTGATTGCCAAGCACAATCTAGCCTTTCACTTCTATACGGATGACACTCATTTGAACATTTGCTTTGATCCCTCCCAGCCATCGAGCACCTCAAATTCTCTCAACTCACATGCCGCATGTATTGATGACAGTCGCACATGGATGGCAGCAAATTTTCTAAAACTAAACGATGATAAAACTAACTTACTAGTTATGGGAAAACCCAGCATGATTCTGAAACTGAAAAGGCTGACGCTTAAAGTTGGCTCTGCCAGCATATCTCCTGTTGAATCAGCTCGAAATCTAGGGTCATGTTCCAAAGTGACCTCTCGTTAGAGGACCACATCAGCTCCACAGTCAATTCTGCCTACTTTCAGCGACATAACATGGTGAAAATTCGGGCTTGTTTAGGTAAAGATACCACGTCCAAGTTGGTCCATACACTTGTGACATCCCGTCTTGACTTCTGTAACTCACTGCTTACCGGCCTACCGGCATGTGCAATCAGGCGATTGCAGCTGGTGCAAAACTCTGCAGCTAGGCTTGTCTGTCGTGAGCTAGGAAGTTGCCACATCACACCACTTCTCGTCGACCAGCACTGGCTTCCAGTCAAGCAACGCATCAACTTCAAGGTTTTATCGCTAACTTTAAGGTCACTTCATTCTTTGGCTCCAGCCTATCTCTCAGATCTACTCCCCCACCAGGCCAAGCATCGTACCACGTGCTTTTCGGAATCCAATGGTCTACCAATACTTCGTACAAACCTCAAATCCTTTGAGACCGTGCATTTAGTTTGTATGCTCCCAAAGCCTGGAACTTACTACCGAGTGAGTTAGAACATCCACTGACTTGACTACATTTGAAAAGAACTTGAAAACACCTATTTAGGACAGCATTTAGTGGGTCCCTGTGATTCGTCGTTGATGTGCGTGCTGCCACTGTGCGTGCTGCCACTAACCACACTTGCATGCTGACCCTGTGCATGTCACCCCTAACCATGTTATTCATGTTGTTTATCAAGCATGATGTTACTCACCATTCAATCACGTTTCCCTTTGCAGCAAATGTAAAGCGCCTAGAACGAGATTGAGTTCTCTGAGGGTACTTTATCAAGAGCATTATTATTATTCTTATTTCCCAATCAGGCAACGCATCGTACAACCAGCTGATCTGACTCAAATCCTTAAGTTATGCCTTGAACGAATCTGAAATCTTTTGAAAACCGTGCCTTTAGTTGGAATGCTTCAAACAGGGAACTTACTCCCATCTTACATCACTACACCCCTTGACATTAGATTTAAAAACGAGCTAAAAATGCACCTGTTTCTCACAGCATTTCTGGCTGCTCGTGAAGAACTGTCCATTGTGCATTAATGCTTGCTGACGCTGCGAATGTTACTACTAATTGTGTGTTAATGACTACTATTGAGTATGATTCTGCTAAAGGCTCTGAGTGTGGTTCAAAAGTTGAGGAACTTGTCCCGGCTTAGTAACATGAAACACAACCATAACTAAGAAAGAAAGGTGTTGATCCTGTTTCATAAGGACACCGGCTGAGGCTACTTCCAGATTTATAATGCGAAGCACATCTTTTATCATCAGTTGCAAATGCATCAGCGGTTTAGCAATGTCGTTGCACATGCGTATCTACAGGTTAATCGTCGTCTCCAGACCTTTTTTTACGAGGCTGGCTGAAAAGAAAATGAGTGAACGGGTCGCCGATTCGCAAGGGCACTATTGCAAGGGTTAAAACAGGATTGATGGATTAATGTAGAGGAAACAGACGACAACTATTACCAGCACATCTAAAATTCACATGCTTTGTAGTTACAATTTATTAGAAATGATTACAAAACCTAAGGCAGGTAGGCCCAGAATCTGAGCATATAAAAATACACAAGCTTAGGCCTCGTCAGCACTTTCTGCGTCACTTAACGGTCAACACTTCTCTAGCCCACTATCTGTCTGGTGGTTCAGCCGAGTCTTCAGTCAAACACAACAACGTAAATACGATAATAATGAGACTCAGCAAGTAAAGGCAATTAGCCACAAAAGTCAACGAATGAGCTCTACTTTCGAGCAACAAGTGACTGTGCAGCCATAAGAAGCATTTTCAATGGTTTACACGTGGGCGAAGCACCGTTGAGCTGTATGAAGCTTGAAAGGTGAGTACAAAGGTCGCTTATCACGTGAGGGCCGTGCTCTTTGGTGATGGGATCACTCAGATCTAGGCTGAGAATGCCTTCCTGCAGGTACCTATAAAATCACACAGCATTCTCAAGAAGCAGTGAAGTACAAGGCAGTGTGGTGCCGCAGCATCTGAGATCTTAGATATTAGACGGAAAAAAATACAATGACTGCTATACACCTTATAAGAGTTTCAGCCTGTTCGCAATGAATATGGCTGCAAGGCTGGTCTTCAAGTCCCAGCGGTTTGAGCACGTGTCACCTTTGCTGAAAGAGCTAGGATGGTTGCCGGTTGAGCAAAGGATACAGAGCAAAGTTCTTACGCTGACCCACAAGGCCCGCCACGGCTTGGCTCCTTCGTACCTAGCTGAACTGCTGCATCAGTTTGAGCCTGTTCGCACCCTCAGGTCCTGTGTGGACAATAAATTAGCTGTCCCATTCCTCTGCTTAAAGACAGTTGGCGACAGAAGCTTTAGCTCTGCAGGTCCTAGACTGTGGAACTCGCTTCCACAATTCTTACGCAACGACATCTACTCTCCAACTGCCGACTATGGCACATCTTTTTCAGCGGTCCTGAACTGCTACTTCTATGCTACTCACTACCTCAACTGCTCGCCTAACTCTGCTATGGTTCCCACTTTCTCTTTGTTGCGTGAGACGAAGTCTGTGGGCTACCGAATGCGTACCGAAAGCCGCTTAGGCTGTGAGTGCGCTATACAAAACTCTCCTGCGTAACACCCACATGGTCTTTTTGATTTTGTGGAGTTACTGACGGAGAAACATTATTACATTCATTATATACAGAATGACGTAAGGTACACGGAAGCAAATGTAAAGCAGACTTAAACTTGACTGTCGGTAATACACCGAGAAATTAAAGATAAAAAATGGAGAATGGAGAAGACTATGCTACTAAGGTTCCACATTCATATTATTGTAGATCATTTAATAGTCACTGGGATAATCAGATTATCGAATAATTTCACATGAACAGTTTACACTGTGTAGCCACGATTTCTGCCATTTGCAGATGCTTGCAAAGTATATCGCTGGCCTCTTAAAGGTGAAGCTGCAGAGGGGACAAGAAACTTTTAAATACATAACTAGCTGATTCAACAGCCTCTTTTGTATAGCGACAGAAGAGCCTTTAGGGCTATCACTACTGTTTGCAGCGACAATAAAGTATCGCCCACCGCAGGATTCGAACCCACGACCTCGAGACAGAGGTCGTGAAAAGCCACCACCTTACCTAGTGAGCCATCAAGGCTCTTTATACTGTATGAATAATCACAATCCCAATAGGTTGCTGCTTTGGACAATTCATCACCACATCTAACTCTAACAGCCATCTTGCCTTTGACGAATTTACAATCTTGACTTCAACCAACAGTAATCAATTGTAACAAAGCTGCAGATAAAAGCTGGCATTGTGGGTTACATGACTCGTAATGTTCAAAGATGACCACAGATAGCCAGCCACTCGCTTTTTGGACAGCAAACATACTAAGAAAAAATCTTCGAGAATGATAAGCTTACCTGTATTTCAAGTCAAAGTCGGACTCGTTCTCAAGATCCTGGGTCAGCTGTTGCACAAGTGACAGAATGACAGGCTGCTGCAGTGGGCACGGTGTCTGTCCAAATACAAGAGACACATCGGCCTGCTTAAGCAGGTACATAACCTTGGATAGGTCGGAAGCTGTCAATGCTAGCCGGAAGGCAGCATTGACCTCCCTGCGAGCAAGCAGTGTTGCCACTTGGGTCTTGTACTGATCGAAATCCATGCCACCAACAGGCAGAGGTGTCACAGCTCCAGCCCGCGTAACGGCCTCAGTAACAGAGCCTGCTATTTGTGCATTCAGAGAGCCCTGCAGCTGGGCAAAGGCATTGCGAACCTCTTCTTGAATTAAACGCCTCATCTCTGCCAGGAGGGAAGAGTGTGCACTGCAACAAATAAGTGGGGCAGTGGTGCACAGTGAATATATCACAACGAATCAGCATTGTCATTTAATAGCAACTCAATAGCAAATTCACTTAGCAAAGAACAGTATCGATATTATAAAATTGCAATATAAAACAGTGCCCATATAAAAACTTCAATATGAATAACTGAGATTTGATGCAGTCCAAAGAAAAAAATTATTGCTTCTATTAGCATTGCAAAACTACCGGCAACATATACCTACTTAGCTTATCTTTCAACTGGAGGAACACCAAGACATATACCAACATACACACAAACTAGTAACCTAAGCCTGAACGCACAAATACTCCAAATATGTATAATATACGTGTTTCACACGGGTATACTTTTATTTTTAAGAATGAAGGGACCTGAAAGTGAGTGACAAAAGCTTGAAGTCGATGCGTTGCTTGACTGGTAGCCAGTGCAGGTCGGCGAGAAGTGATGTGGCAACTGCGACGCTCACGACAGACAAGTAAGCAGACTTGACTGTGAAGCTGATGTGGTCGTCTAATGAAAGGTCACTTTGGAACATGACTCCTAGATTTCGTGCAGATTCAACAGAACATACGCTGGCAGAGCCGATTTTAAACGTTAACCTTTCCAATTTCTGAATCACACTGGGTTTGCCCATAACTAGTAGGTTGGGTTTTATCATCAAAGTAAGAAAATTTGCTACCATTTATGTGCGAATGTCATCAATGCATGCAGCAAGGGAGTTGAGAGAATTCGACGTGCTCGAGGGCTGGGAGGGATCAAAGCAAAGGTACAACTGAGTGTCATTCGAATAGAAGCGAAAGCCTATATTGTGCTTGGCAATCATATCGGCAAGAGGTAGAATATAAACCGTGAAAAGAACAGGACCAAGCACGGAGCCTTGTTGTACCCACATTTCAGAGGTTCTTCGGCTGATCTTTGCCCATTCACATTAATACTCTGGAATCTCACACTGAGATAGGACCGTTATCATTGCAATGCAGTGCCAGTAATGCCCAGGCGAGATGAGAGGCACTCAAGAAAGACTTGGTGGTCGCTTCTCACCAGCCTCGTGAAAATTTCAGCCAATAAGACTGCAAAGGTGAATGCAAAAGGAAAGACATGCAAAGGAACGAGAAGAATGTAAGCCTGGCTGCACATGACGTTTCCGCCTCAAGGCTTGCTAATTCCGTTCAAGAGGACTGCTATCTCATCGGCATGCTACTAAAGGGCTGAATTAAAAATGGGGAATGGCTCGTGGTGAAGGTGAGAAGTTTGCCGAGTCAACCCCAAAAGCCAAGCGTTGCTTCCATGTTATTGATTACAGATGCATGTTAACAAGCTTGCTACAGTGAGCAGTGCAGGGCCTTTTAACATGTCACTTGAGGGAAATCTCTGGAAGATCAAAAGGCACTTTAGCCCCCAAACTTATGACACATCAAAATAGTATCTTATAAAACCAGCTCCACAGGATTTAACATAGGCCCCACTATTAGGTGATTCTCCTTAAATTGACTAGTTATAACTTCTGTCTGGCTTAGGATGCAATATTATAAGCATCCTCCATAAATGTCGTCATATCACGTATCTAGCACTGAAATAACCTCATGGGATTTTAAGAGCTAAATCAATCTGGCTGACAGTAGTGCACACACCTATTTTTTAACCATGACTAGATAAAAGGATAAATAATAAATAATAACCCATTTGTCTAGCATCCTCACAGAACTTAATCTCTTTCTAGGCACTTGACATATGGTACAAAGCAAGCATGATCATATGGTTATTAATAGCATGCACAATCTCAACAAGTATAACATGGTTAGAGGTGACATGCTCAGGGTAAACATTTAAATATGGTTAGTGGCAGCATGCACAGTGTCAGCATGCATAAGCACACAAAAAACGAATCACAAAGACTCACTAAATGCTGTGACAAATATGTACGTAGTTAGCTTTTTTGAAATGTCTAGTCAGGGGATGTGACGTCAGTTGGGAGTGAGTGAGTTCCGGGCTTTGGTAGCATACGAACTAAAGGCACGATCTCCAAAGGATTTGAGGTTCGTAACAGGTGTAGCTTAACGATTTGATTAAGAAAAGCAGGTCGTACATTGCTTGGCCTGGTGGGGGTAGATATGCTGGAGCCAGAGAATGCCAGGACCTAAAAGTAAGTGACAGAAACTCGAAGTATGCTGCTCGATTGGAAACCAGTGCAGGTCGGCTAGAAGTGGTGTGATGTGGCAGCTATGACGCTCACGACAGACAAGGTTAGATGCCGAGTTTTGCACCAATTATATGGGCCTGATTGCACTGACGCAGGCCAGCAAGCAGTGAGTTGCAGAAATCGAGATGAAGTGTCACAAATGCATGCACCAATTTTGATGTAGTATCCCTGTCTAAGCAAGCCCGAATTTAAGCAATGTTAAGCAGCAGAAAGTAGGCAGACCGTGGAGCTGATGTGATCCTCTAGCGCAGGGGTCGGCAATTTTTCGGACTACAAAGCCATTTCAAGAGGTTTAGAAGGCACACTAGGCCAGAAGAAACCACGCCCACTCCACGCGGCCGCCCGGAGGGAGCTTGGCCAGACGAACAAACAGTCGCAAAAGATGCACAAATGCAAACGGGATTTATAGGGGTAGACATTATCATCCCTCCCAGGTCAGCCACTTCGGTCCCATACAAGCGTTGACATCAGTTCAAAAAATAAACACAGGCCATAGACAACTTGAGCTGCAACCAACAGTAATGAATGGGAATAAAACCGTGACAACTAAATTAGGTCGGATCCAATAATAAATAACTAGGGGGTGTTAGGCCGGACTGGAGTACTAGCTAGGCTATATCTGGCCTAAAGGCCGAGTTTGCCGACCTCTGCTCTAGTGCAAGGTGACTTTGGAATAGGGTACCTAGATTCCGTGCAGATGCAACAGGAGATCTGGTACAACCGTTTGTGAGCATTAACCTATCCAATTTCTGTCAATCAATTTCTTCAAATCACACTTACCCATAACTAGTATGTTGGTTTTGTCGTAATTTAATTTGAGAAAGTTTGCTGCCCTCCATATGAGGATTTCATCAATACACGCAGCAAGGGTGCATAGAGAATTTGACGTACTGGAGAGCTAGGAGGGATCAAAGCAAAGGTTCAATTGACTGTTACATGCATAGAAGTGAAAGCCTATACTGTACTTGGCAATCATATCGGCAAGAGGTAGAGTATAAACTGTGAACAGGCTAAGCACAGTATCACCTGCTTTTCGGAATCTAATCGTTTACATATACCTTGTACGATCCTCAAATCCTTTAAAGACCACAACTTTAGTTCGTATGCTCCCAAAGCTTGGAACTCATTTCCGACTTTCATCAGGACATCTGACTTGACCACGCTTAAAGAGAAACTAAAAATGCACCTATTTACCACACCATTTAGTGGGTCCCTGTGATTCGACCTTCACGAGCTTATACATGCTGATACTGTGCATGCTGCCACTGTGCAAGCTGCTGCTAACTATACATGCATGCTGACCCTATGCATGCCACCCTTAACTATGTTATTCTGTTTGTTATTGAGCATTCTACCATTGACCATTCGATCGTGCTTCCATTGCAAAAATTTAAAGTGTCTAGAAAGAGATTGAGTTCTCTGAGGATGCTAAGACGAATTTTTCCGATTAACCATGCCCGACTGAGCTTGTCTTGTTTTTTTGCACTTGTGTGCAGACACAAAACTCTTAAGCTAGGCTTCTGCATGAACGTTGCAATTGCCAGATCCCCGCAATCTGCACTGACTCACAGTCAAGCATCGTATCGACTTTAAGGTTCTGTTGCTCACTTTTGGGTCACTTCATTCGCTTTTTCCGGCCTAATTATCAGAGCTGCTTCCCAATTATGCTAGGCGTCGCACCACTTGCAATTCTGACTCGTCACTTAACTGAGCATCCAACAGATCACAAATCCTTTAGAGACTATGCCTTCATTTCATATGCTCCCAAACGTCTGGGACTCACTAGAGACTAATGAACTTCCTCAGACTTAAAGACACATACAAAGTAGCTAATAATGTAATGTAATGTATCTCCATCTGTAACTCCACAAATCCATAAAGACTATGTAGGTGTTACGCAGGAGAGTTTCGTATAGCCCATTCACAGCCTAAGCGGCTTTCGGTACGCATAGCAGAGATAAGAGAGCAGTTGAGGTAGAGAGTAGCATGGAAGTAGCAGCTCAAGACCGCTGGAAAGGACGAGCCACAGTCGGCAGCAGGAGAGCAGTTGTTGTTGCGTAAGAAATGTGAAAGCGAGTTCCAGAGTCTAGGACCTGCAGAGCTAAAGCTTCTGCAACCAACGGCCTTTAAGCGGAGAAATGGAACAGCTAATTTATTGCCATGCAGGACCCAAGGAAGCTGAAACAGGTGCAACAGTTCAGCTAGGTATGGAAGAGGCAAGCAGTGGCGGACCTTGTGAGTCAGCATAAGAACTTTGCTCTGTATCCGTTGATCAACCGGCAACCATCCTAGCTCTTTTAGAAAAGGAGACACACGGTCAAAGCTCTGCGACTTGAAAACTAGAATTGCAGTCATATTCATAGCCATTTGCAGTGGCCTGGTTGGATTCTTTGGTAGCCCAGCCAAAAGGAAATTACAATAATCAAGCCGAGACAGAACTAAGGAGCTAGTTAAACTTTTTGCAGGCCACTGTGGAAGACAGCTCCTAATCTTAGCTAGGGATCGGACGTGATGGCTACCTGTAGAAGCAGTCTTCTGAAATGAAGCTTTTAAATTTAAGCCACTGTCGAAAACGATACTTAAAGTTCGACCACGTAGTGATGGTCGCACGACAGAATCACCGCTTAGAAGAGCAAAGCATTTTAATCCAGCTACACACTTAGGGTGTCCTACGAGCAGCAGCTCAATTTTTATTGTCATTTTAGTTTCAAGAAATTGTCTGACACCCAGGATCAAACATCGGCAAGGCGAGCATTCAGTTTATTAGTTACTGCAGCAGGCTCAGGCGGTCTGAATGACAAATACTGCTGATATCGTCAGCATAAACGTGATATCCTATTCCATGGGCCTTATTCACTTTCCCCAGAATTGAGTATAAGTGGAGAACAGCAAGGGACCGAGGACGAACCCTTGAGGGCCACAAGTGACCCGTCTCGTGGGTGAGACCTGACCCCACATGACACAGATTGAACACGATCAGACAAGTACAATTTAAACCATGCCAGTGCCTCGTCTGCCAGACCGATCGCTGTTCTAAATCGTTCAAGTAGGTTATCGTGATCCATGGTGTCGAAGGTAGCTGATAGATCTAGCGGAGCTAAGGCACTGACATTCCTGTCTTCGTTGTCACGTAGAATGTCATTTTTAACATGTAAGAGAGCACTTTCAGTGGAGTGCTGCCTTTTGAACCCTGATTGAAATGTTTGACATTTCATTCTTTTCAATATGTGCAACCAGCTGCTTAGTGACAATGTTTTCTAGAATCTTTGACAAGAAAAGAAGAAAGGAAACTGGGCGAAAGTTTGCAGGGTATTCTGTATATAATCCAGGCTTTTTAAGTATCGCTCTAACGATTGTCGATTTGAAGGACTTGAGTACGACTTCTTTTACCAAAGAAGCATTACAAATCTTGGTTATGGCAGGTCTAAGTCAGTCTGCCAGTGAAGACCACAGAGATGATGGTATAGGGTCTTCAGGAGACAAGCTCTTTTTACGACACCTTATTAAGGTAGCCACATTGCATGCAGAAACCTCAGAAAACCTTTTAAGGAAGGTCACAGGTTGTGATTCCACAACTGCTTTACTCGGAGGGGGCTTTATGGAGGCACGAATGTGCACAATGTTTTCCAGCAAAGAAGGCTGAAAACGTTTCGGCTGAGCCGTTAGTATCTGGGGAGTCAGAACTCTCAGCATTGACCAGTAAACAGTTTACTGTCTTATAAATCTGTTTAGGGTCCGATGGCAGGAATTCTGCTTTGGAGTAAAAAAAAGAAACACTGGCTTTTTTAAGCTTCTGGTTGTAAACTTGAAGGAAGTCTTTGAAATTGACTATAACTGCAGCAGACCCCGATTTCTTAAAACGACGTTAAAGCCTTCGCTTAACACGGAACATCTTTTTAAGTTTTTTTTGTAATTTGACAGGAATCTCCACGACTTTGTACACGGATAGAATGAACGGGAGCATGCTTGTCAAGAGCTCTCCTAAGTGTCATGTTCACTGCATCAGTGAGGGTATCGAGGCTGTTGGTAGAGTCTGGATGCAGATCAAAAAGACCTGCAACATAAAAGATTTACAAAATGTGTCGATGCCAATACTTTTTAAGTTACGTTGCTGGACAAGTGTAACATTACCCTGTACGTACAACGGAGCAGGAACAGTAAACGAGGCCGAACCATGATCCGAGAGGGTCAATGGGCACACTATAAGGTCAGTGGGGAAGACATCCTTAGTGATCACGAGATCTAGAATATGACCACCGACGTGGGTGGTATGATTAGCATGCTGGACCAAACCAAAATGCTACGGATAGTCAAGAAATGAGCAGACCTGGAGAACAAACCAAAATTCTATGGATAGTCAAGAAATCAGCAGACCTGGCTGTTGATAGGATTGTCATCATGAATGTTGAAGTCTCCAGCAATCAGTAACGGCCTGTCACACACAAATATTTTAGCAAGGAACTCCGAAAACTCTTCTATAAACAAGTTTAGACAGCCACAAGGAGGTCGGTATAACACAACAGTGAGAGGCATTGTCTTTGATGAGGACCTCAATGCAACTGATTCAAACGATGGCCCATGCGAAAAACTGCACATCTTATAGCCAAACGATTCACGAACAACAATTGCAACCCATCACCAACCTCGTCGCAACGTATGGACTGATAGAATGAGAGCCCGGGTGGGGTGGTTTCAGATATACAGCTACTGGAAAAGGCATCATCCAAGTTTCGGTAAGCAGAAATGAATGCATCTAGCTTCTCCTCGACCACCTGACCGTAGATAAGTAACCTCTTGGTTTTTAGCGAGTGAACATTTAGTAGGCAGATTTTAAGAGGCTATCCAACAACTGCACGATGCCGATGAAGTGGCTTGTATTCAAGTCGGCGTGTAGCCGGCCCAGCAGACGCGGTCCCTTCGAATTTGAATTGGACCTTTGTTACGGCCGCCGGTCGACGTTTCACAACACGGCAGGTGAACTAATACCGAAACGAGTGCTATTCAGCATTTTAAACTTATGGATCGCGGGTTTGATAGCCGAGCTGTTGATAGGGCGAACGCAGGATGCAGAGAGGTTCTCACTGACCCGCCGATGAAGGTCCGCCGGGAGGTATCGACTAATGTCGACACTGCACCTTATGCTAAGCAAGTCCTGTTTTGTGTAGCATATCCGAGGACAGCTCACAAACAGTCGCAGTGAAGATAGCGGAATACCTGAAGGTATCATGGAGAAATCAGGTAAAGGTCCACACCACGCTAGGAGTCACCGGAGGCTGCTCTCTAGCACGGGGAGGAAGTAACCCACCTATTCCTTAAGGCATGAACTCTGTGTCAGTGAGAATCGCCATGTGCATAGAAAGACATTCAGTACCCTACGGGTTCTATAAAAATGCCATTATTAATTAAATCAACTAGAAATAAATCTTGTCATTTGAGTGGACACTTAAAAAAACACCCACTTGCAATCCAAATTATGTAATAGACTGACGTCAATATTCCCTTGAAGCTTTCCAGTAACAAGCTCTTAGTATGTGTGAACACCAACTTTCAAAAGGGCTGACTTAATAATTGACCTAAACACCACAGACAGAAAAGCCATCAAACAGCATGCTGAAAGAACCATGCATAAGCTCGGCAACAAGGACACCAGCTGTTAGGCATAGGACATGTATACCTTTTGAGCAATAAAGAGGATGTAGCACAAACAGCATAGGCATGACTACAGAATATGCATTATTCCAATACAGGCCACAGGGATCGATGGACAACACATGACCAGGGGTGTCAGAAAAGGCCTTGAAGACGTGTCTTAAGACAATTATGTGTTAAGACACTTCCTGATGTCTTAGGCATGGTACAATGTCAGTTGCAACGTTTGCAACAGACGAACCTTAATCTCACTACCGCAATGGCAAGAAGAAGTGCAAGGAAAGTTACTACAGTCTAGACGAGATATCTCAAATACATGGAGTAACTTGGCAGTGGTACCTCTATCTAAGCATACTCAAGACTTTTGCACTGATATGTTGCTGCAACTAGGTAGTGTTGACTGCGAAACAAAAGTAGTTTATGCATGCAGCTGGAGCAAGCAAGGCAAAGATATCTCACCTTGCTAGGGAGCGGTGAAGCTGTGACTCGGCATTACTTTGCTGTTGAACTGTACTTGCAAGCCGTGCGCGACTTTCCTGTATCTCGGATGAGGCTGTACGTGCATCCTTGCAAAGTTCATCGATCTGTGAGCTAAATACTGCTTGCGAATTCGTTTGGCGAAGCCTCAGGTTCTCGAACTGTGCCTGAGTCTCTTTAACATCTAAGGTAAAAGGGAATCATTAATAAATTAATAAATACCAAAAAGCACATCCCTCATTGGTCGACAGCTTGATCCACAAACCGACCACAAACTTCTGCCATGCGACTCACATTCTTGGGTACCACTTTGGAAAACCGAGTTCAGCTGCTGAAACATTTTTTTAGTTGAGTTTTCAAATGAAGGCAGAACGGTCTGGTGCATAACGTCTTTGTATGCTCCCATCACAGACCCTTGGACTGCGCTCCCCACGGCTTCAGCAATAGTGCTAATTGTTTGCTGCAAGACACATCAAAGTGGCTACTAGCATCAAACACAGGCAGAATAAGCACAGTAGTTCTAGATGGTTTGAGGCTGCTATTGACATACAAGTTGGACTAAAGTGCTTGCCATGGCTGGCAAGCACATGATGTCGAGCATGACACACAAAAGACAATTTCAGAAACCACAATGCAGAAAGGTTATAAGTGATACGCCTAGGTGACTCAGACAAGACTGTAACATACCCTAGAATTAACCAGGCCTGCCAGATGTTCCTTGACAGCCACATCACTTGCTGCAAGTCTTTCAGCTACAATGGCTGGGAGTTCTTTGCGCACCATGTCTGTTAGGTTCTGCAAACCTACAGAAACAGTAGCATCATCCACTTGGCCTGCTTTGACCAGGCAAGCAAGCACTTCAGACACATCATGTTACATTAGTTCGTTTAATGTACTCCTTCAGCAGCCACGCTCTAGTTCGCTTAACAAGCAAGACCTGGTTCTCCAAGTCAAAGAGAAACAAGACCTTACCTGGAGACACCGCCTTCTTCACCTCATTGCCAATAGCTCTTTCCAACACCGTCTTTGCATCTGACGTTGTCCGTTGAACGGCTGCACCAACATTTTGCATCAGCTGAAGATCTAGGACGACGACAAAGTCAAGTTATGCAATCAAGCCGATTGCAAGCTATAATCGATTGTACAGTAATTTCTAAATAAAGAGCAACGGAAGGCCATCAGCTGTGGGACTGAAGGCCTAAACAGATTTTCGTTTTGAACAAGAACGATCCTGCAACCTCCCGAGTTACTGATACAGTGCTCCACCGATCGAGCTATCGAGACTACCGTTCCTGCAGCACTCAACACCGAGCTATAAAGCCTCAAATTGTAAATCGCCACTCGTGCTCGAGCAGAATCACAGTGTACTGCATGAATGATTGCTAGAGAGCTTAAACCCAGCCTGACTTACGTGGGTCCAGGAAACTAGGGGAAATCCACACGAGCAGTCGCTATCGTGCCCTTGACAACCTGCGAAGTGGCACGAGTATTGAGATATCACGATGACAAAATTGCATGAGTCGTGCACACAACAAACAGGCAAAAACACAGAGAAAAGTAATAGCCTTTGATCCGTATACAGTGCTCAACAATGGCAGCCCACAGGTGATCATACCGAAGTTGTGCTACATGTAGGACCACAAAATTGCTGCAGAGGCTTGCTATGGACTTACCACGCTGAACGGTAGCATCGACCACAGTGTCAAGTTTGCTGGCAACACCGAATTCCATCCTCTCGAATGATCGAAGCAAGTTCTGTGTAGTTTCAGCAAACGTGGGGACGGAGTTCACAACATGGTGCTGAAGCTGTTGGAGCTGCTGCTGGAGCTGGAGCAGCAGCTGCTGGTGTGAGAGCTGGGTGGCCTGCTGTTCCTGCCTCATCAAATGCAAATCTCTGTTCTGAGCCTGTACCAGTCGAAGAAGCTGCAAATGAAATCCAGATTAACGATTCAGTATGAGTAGCATGTGCAAGCAGGCAAAAACTTGCTAGTACCAAAACTGCTTTGAATATGTATAAAAAAAAAGTCACGAAGCACTCAATGAACATGATTGCCGAGGCTTGCCCTGAAAGTCATGCAAGTGGAGCGTACATCGGCTTGAGTGTCACATACGGTGTCGTTGTGAACGATACCTGGCTCAAATCAACGAATTTCCCGAATATAACCGATGTACCATGGCAGGTCTCCTTCAACTAAACCCCTATATCAATCAAAACTGGTGGCAAAGTCGCTTAGTTGTCACATGTTCTTCCCTCAATTTTAAACCGTTTTCAGTATCCTCAAAGTAATCTTTCGAATCTCTGGTTTTGAGTTCTTCCAACAAGCTACTAATGATGGTTGTAATCTATCGCCCCTCAGGTATCAAGTCGTCTTTATCTCTGATCTCATTTAGATTATGCGTAAAAGAAACCAATCAACTCTAGTTTCGGGTGATTTGAACCTTCACTCCGACAACTTTACTGATTCCTGAAGTTCGGCATTTCGTGCTATGACTGACTCATTTCCTTTTGTGGCTTGTTTGCATGACCCTACTCGCAACAAGGGTCACACAATCGATCAAGGGTTCTCCAACAAGTGTTATCATCCCATTGTACTACCAAATCCTGCCCATCTGATCACATGCGGATCTCATTCAGTCTTCAACGTGTGTCCTCCTCCACAACCAAAGTCATCTGTGAATTGCAAAACAACAAGACCCTTGACATCGATGCTGTCCGTGCGAGAATATCTGCCTGGCCTCTCCTACTCAGTTCCCCTGAGATCTGTCATCTTTGGTAGATAGCTACAACACGACACTAGCTGACACGCTCAACGAGTTTGCACCTCTCACTAAGTGCACTGTGCGCCCTCGCCCAGATGGCCTATGGTTTACCACAGACATTAAACTAGCTAGGTCTACGAAGCACAAGCTTGAAAAAACAGAAAAAAGATCAGGACTGACTGTCCATCGACAGGCATACGGGACTACTATAGGTCGTACCGATCGATCCTAGCAAAGGCCAAGTCTAGCTTCTATAAAAAACATTGTCGACGCACAGATGCACAATCCAAAAATGCTGATGTCAACGATCAATCACCTTAACAGCTCCTAGGTTAGCTCCTTACCTAGTGATCCCTGTGATGATCTAGCTGATCGCTTCTCTAGCTTCATTGTCAACAAGAAAAACAAGATCAGGGTCCATCCCGAAGATGGCAGCATCCCCCATAAAATGCTGATACCCTCAATTCCATATTGCACCCGAATGTCTACGTTCAAGGTCACTAGTGATCTAGTCCTAAGTTCATATCCCAACCAAAGCAGACAACAAGTCGTCTGGACCCTACTCCCACTGTCCTGCCCCTCCGTTGCATTGAACTGCTGCTGCCATGCCTAACCAACATCATTAATATGTCACTAGCCTCAGGCCATGTCCCAGCACCTTTCAAAAAAGTTGTAGTCAGGCCACTACTCAAGAAAGCGACACTAGACCAAGAGGACTTGAGCAATTACCACCCAGTCTACCTTCTACCATTCCTATCAAAGACACTGGAATGAGTCGTGGCAGACCAGCTGAACTCATAAATCGAAACTCCAAACCTTGCTAGTAAGTTCCAATCTGGTATTTAGAGCTAATCCCTCCACAGACTCGGCATTGCTTCGGGTGTATGTAATGCATCTCCTTCTGTAACTCCAGAAAGTCAACAAAGACTATGTGGGTGTTACGCAGGAGAGTTTTGCATAGCCCATTCACAGCCTAAGCAGCTTTCGGTACACATTCGGTAGCCAACAGACTTCGTCTCACGCAACAAAGAGAAAGTTGGAAGCATAGCTGAGTCAGGAGGGCAGTTGAGGTAGTGAGTTGCATGGAAGTAGTAGCTCAGGATCGCTGAAAAGGATGTGCCATAGTCGGCAGCAGGAGAGTAGTTGTAGTTGTGTAAGAATTGTGGAAGTGAGTTCCACAGTCTAGGACCTGCGGAGCTAAAGCTTCTGTCGCCAACGGTCTTTAAGCAGAGAAATGGAATAGCTAATTTATTGCCATAGAGGACCCGAGGAAGCTGAAACAGGTGCAACAGTTCAGCTAGGTATGGAAGAGGCAAGCAGTGGCGGACCTTGTGAGTCAGCATAAGAACTTTGCTCTGTATCTGCTGCTCAACCGGCATCCATCCTAGCTCTTTTAGCAAAGGAGACACGTGGTCAAACCTCTGGGACTTGAAGACGAGCCTTGCAGCCATATTCATAGTCAGCTGCAGTGACCTAGTTGCTTTCTTTGGTAGCCCAGCCAAAAGGGAATTACAATAATCAAGCCGAGACAGAACTAAGAAGCTAGTTAAAATTTTGTTTTACAAGCCACTGGGGAAGACAGCTCCTAATCTTTGATATGGATAGGACGTGATGGCTAGCTGTAGAAGCAGTCTTTTGAATGAAGCTTTTAAAATTGAGGCAGCTGTCAAAAACGACACCCAAATTTCGAGCACGTAGTGATGGTCACACGACAGCATCACCTATTAGAAGAGCAAAGCCTTTTAATCCAGCCACATGCTTAGGGTGTCCTATGAGCAGCAGTTTGGTTTTATCGCCATTTAATTTCAAGAAGTTTTCCGACATCCGGTATCGAATGTCCAAGGCAAGTATTCAGTTTCTCAGTTGCTGCAGCAGATTCCGAAGGTTTGAATGACAAATACAGCTGAGTAACGTCAGCATAAAAGTGATATCCTATTCCATGGGCATTAATCACTTAGGCATGCAGATTGTTTTGCTCGATCGTTTGGCAGTATTTGATACTATTGATCACAAGTCCTTCTTGAGTGCCTCTCATCTTGCCTGGGCACCACGGGCACTGCATTGCAATGGCTCAGGTCGTGAAGACCAACAGACATTATGACGTCCTCTGACTTGACGACACTTGAAAAGAAGCTTAAAATGCACTCGGTTGTCACAGCATTTAGTGGGTCCTTGCGATTAATCTTTAGTGTGCTTATGCGACCTGACAGTGCGCATGCAAACACTACCCATGTTGTACATATTTATGCTAAGCATGACACCCCTAACCAAGTCAAGCAAGTTGACATTGTTAATGTCACTACTAATCACATTTGCTCATGCTTTTCATTTACAGCAAATGTAAAGTGCCTATAAGGATATTGAGTTCTCTGAGGGTGCTATACAAATCTAATATTATTATTAATACAGCTATAAATAAAAAACAACTGGTTGTGGTCAAGCTACTAGTGCACGTTATTCACTAACAATTTCAAACTGCCTACGGTTCCCCTCGAAACAGACCTTCGAATCTTTTGTGCTAAATTCCTCCAACAACAAGCTCATAATCGTAATATTTTAACGCTCTCTTCACCAGGTACCAAGACTTGCCTTATTTAAGATTTCCATGATCCCATTTCGATTCTACGTGTTGGAAATTACCCCTTTATTGGACTGGATAATCATAAAATGCATTTCGATAACCCAGCTGACCCTGTCCATGCCGAATTTTAAGCAGTCGATGATCTATTTTCTCTCACGGCTCATGTGCAAGGCCACACTGACAACAAAGAGGTCATACTTTCAATAAAATATCCTCCCACGATTGCTAATTCCACATCAACTATTACCAAATTATGCTTTTCTGACCAATTGTAAGCGTTTTTCACTCTACCGAATGTATTATCCCTTCGCTAAAAGACATAAAAAAATCGCAAACACCTTAAGAATTTTGGCACACGGCAGGTGATAGCAAAAATATCTCACACGCCCCAATGCACAATCCTCCATTTGGCTCTCACAGGTAGAATGCTACAATATGGCCCATGCCGATGTTCTGGATGAGTTAACACCAAGGACTATGTTAAATGCACACTCACCCAGGTGGTCTATTATTTACTGCAGACAATAAACTATCAAGGACCACAAGCTGTAAACTTGAAATAGCATAGAAAAAACGGACAGACAATCCAGCGGCTAAATTACAACAGCTGTTGAAGGTCTCACCCATCCAGCATAAGTAAGGCCAAGTCAAACTGCGATTAAAATATACTTGAATTATGCATGCGCAATCAAAAATATCAAAAATACCAATGTCGACCATCAGCCACATCAGTGGCAGCGCCAATATTTTCATCTGGGGGACAAGACATGCAACATTCTTATGCAGGGAGTGAGACCGGAGATTTTCAAGTAGGAGGGGCTAGACCCGAAATTAATGTAAAATTACAGCACAAAATCATTGTTTATTCGACCCGAACTCAGCGGTTGCTAAAGGGTGCGTGACGACTGCATCTGAGCATACGCTTGGGCGGCATGAAGCTTTTGATCTCGTAGGTATACAAACGACAGGCACCGCTCAGAGGAGCCCACTAGGAGTTAACAAGTGGAATTAATACATAACTTCTTCATTGGTAACGGTCGAATAGAATGCGCTCGAATAGAATACAGGGCGGCTCAGGTCACTACCCTGCTGTTGGGGGAGGGGAAATGATCCCTGGGGCTCAACAACTAAGCCATATCCTGCTATCAAGTCAGCTCCATACCAAGTAACTTTTGCATTGATCTAGCGGATCGTTTATAGCTTTTTTGTTATCAATTACCCAAGATGTAGGAGTCTATTGTCAAAGTAACATACACAGGTTAGAACGCGGTTTTAATAAGTCAGGATCTGACGAAGATGTAGTCAATTTCAAAGACTTCCTTCGAGTCTACACCCGGAGGCTTACAAAACTAGGGTTTTTTCACTCAAAAACTGAAGTCCAGCCAGTCAGACCCAAAACAGACTTACAAGTCGGTAAACAATTGCTAACCAATGGTGAGAGGCCTCACCCCCCAGATATTAATGGCTCAGCCGACTGTTTCAGCCTTTTTACTGAAAAAATTGTGCACATTCGTGCAAAGCCCCACGGTCTAAAAAATTGCTAAATTGTAACCTGCGAACTTCCCTAACAGACTCACCAAGGTGAGTGCATGCGATGTGGCTACTCTAATCAAGTCTAGTAAAAAGAGCTCGTCTCTTGATACCATCATCTCTGTGGTCACCACTGGCAGACCAACTTAGCCCAGCCATAACTAAGATTTTTAATGCTCTGAAAAAAAGGGATGTACCTAAGTACTTCAAATCGGCCATCAATAGACAGATACTTAAAAAAGGTAGATTAGATAATGAGGTCCTTGCCAACTACCGCCCAGTTTCTCTTCTTCCTTTTTTTGTCAAAGATTTTTGAAAAGTTGTCGCTAAGCAGCTAGTAGCACACAGAGAAAAGAATGAAATGTCAATCAAGGTTCAAGCACAACATTCTACTGAAACTGCTCTCCTCCGTGCTACCAGTGACATCCTATGCAGCAACGATGATGGGAATGTCACTGCCCTAGCTCTGCTAGATCTATCGGTTGCATTAGACACCATTGATCACGATGTCCTACTTGAACGACTGAGAACAGCGATCGGTCTGTCAGACGAAGCACTGGCGTGATTTAAATCATATTTGTCTGATCCTGTTCAATCCGTGTCGTGTAGGGTCAGGTCTCACCCACGACACGGGTCACCTGTGGCCCTTAAGGGTCCGTCCTCGGTCCCTTGCTGTTCTCCATTTATACCCAACCTCTGGGAAAAGTGATTAAGACCGATGGAATAGGACATCACTTTTATGCTGCTGACGAAAGTAGTATGCATTTGTCAGTTGAATTTGTCATTTATACCGTCGGAATCTGCTTCGACAACTGATAAACTGAATGCTTGCCTCACCGACCTCGATGCTGGATGTTGGCAAATTTCCTTAAAATAAACGACGATACAACTGACCTGCTGCTCATAGGACACCTTAAGGTTATGGCTGGACTAGAAGGCTTTGCTTTTCTAATACGTGATGTTGTTGTGTGAACATCACCTTGTGCTCGGAATTTAGGTATCGTCTTCGACAGCTGCCTAAATTTCGAAAGCTTTGCTAAGAAGATAGCTTCCACAGCTAGCCATCACGTCCACTAGCCATCACGTCCATCACTAAGATTAGGACTGCACGGTGGCTTGCAAAACATTTCACTAGCTCCTTAGTACTGTCTCGGCTAGATTATTGTAATTCCTTTTGGTTGGGCTACCGAAAAACCCACTAGGCCATTGCAGCTACCTTTGAATACAGCTGCAAGACTAGTATGCAAATCCTAAGAGGTTTGACCATGTGTCGCCTTTGCTAAAAGAGCTTGTATGGCTGACCACTGATCAAAGCATACAGAGTAAAGTTCTCATACTGACCCACATGACCCGCCACGGCTTGGCTCCTCCATACTTAGCTGAACTGCTGCACCAATTTCAGCCTCCTCGTGCCCTCAAGTCTGGTATGGACAATGGATTAGCTGTTCCATTCCTTTGCTTATAGACCGTTGGCGACAGAAGCTTTTGCTCTGCAGGTCCCAGACTGTGGAACTCACTTCCACGACTCTTAACCAATGACAACTACTCCCCTTCTGCCGACTATGGCACATCCTTTCCAGCCGCCCTGAGCTGATACTTCCATGTTACTCACTACCTCAGCTGCTCTCCTAACTCAGCAATGCTTACCACTTTCTCTTTGTTGCATGAGATGAAGTCTGTTAGCTACCGAATGCATACCGAAAGCCGCTTTGACTTTGAGCGTGCTATAGAAGACTCGCCTGCGTAACACCCACGTAGATTTTGTGGAGCTACAGACGGAGAAACATTACCTATGAATAAGACTGTTCAATCTCCAATCCTTTCACTACATTAACACCTGCCTTTAATCCTGCCCCCGATGACCTCAATTTAAGGTTCATCTTCTAGTCAACGATAACTAGAAGCCCAGTAGACCGTACACCTACTGTCTTCCTTTCGAGATACCCAGCAAATACATATCACAATTGCAAAAAGTCTTAAGCTTCAGGTTCCGTCCAATCATCTTGAGCTCTCAGTGCAGTCAATAATCGAAACATCTCAAATCTAGTGCAGCATGTATTGCTGACATTTGCCCTTGGATGGCAGATAACCTGCAATAGGCAAACAGGTGCTACTCAATAACTAGAAAGCATTACCATCATAATGAGCTTGGCCACCATATCTACCAAAGCCTCTGTACTGGATCTAGGTGCCCTGTTACAAAATGACCTTTCACTAGATGACCACAGTAAATCCACAGCCCAGTCTGCCCAACTGCCACCATCATTGCAGAAAATGCAAGCTTGGTTTAATGAGAATATTACAGCCAAGGAAATTTAAAGTGCCTAGAAAGATATAGAGTTTCATATGCATGCTATAACAATTATTATTATTATTATTATTAAACTGATCAATGCAATTGTGACATTTCATCGTAACTCACAACCTTCAGCTCTTCCTGCCTGTGCAATATGAAACTCAAAGCTATCGAACAACTCCGCAGTTAGGCTTATCTGTGCTGTCGGTCACAACTGCCACATTTAAACCACTTCTTATTGATCTGCACTGACACTTCACAATGGACTTTAATTAAGGTCCTGTCACTCATTTGTGGTCTCGTCAATACTTCCTAATCAGGCTTCCCAAAGTAACACTTGTTACCCTGATTCCAGCCGTTTAGCTGTGCCAGTAACGAGTCTCAAATAGTTAGGAGATAGTGCCTTCAGTTCGTATGCTCCCAAAGCCAGGAACGCATTACCGACTGACAAGATTACATCTACTGACCCGACAGCTGAAAGTTAAAAATTCACCTACCAGCTGTTCCTTACGGCCTATGCACAATAGGTGTGTGGATTGTCCTTTGTGGCATTCTTGCGCTGAAATTAAGCACACTACCACTAGCAAATTGACAAATTTCTTTTCCGGCAAATGTAAAAGCCTAGAAAGAGATTTAGTTTGCGTGGGGTGTTATACAAATGGTTCATTTATTATTATGATTAAAAACACCAGGAGTTCAAGCTAAGTTCGGATCGACTAGCAAAGAAGGTCATGGAAAGGCCAATAGCATTGGTTACAAAAAGGCAGCCTGGAATTGGCAGCCAGCCGGGCTACGCCATTGACTACAATGAGGTGTTAAAGGCCCAGTTTACACTTTTAGGCACTTAATACATAAGAGCGATATCTATACCATCAAGTTAACAAGACTATGAGCTGTCTTTACTTTTTTCAAAGCTTTAATACCACACATATCTGGCATCAAGTAAAACGAAGAGGGTTACTTACGGCAGACTGTGTGATCCAAATGTGCTCGTCCACTGCTGAAGCTGGCAAGTCCCGAAAATCCTGAGTCCTAAACAGTAATGAAAAGATACAGTAAGCAACACAGGTATTTAGCCGAAAGTAACTTACACGTATACAGGTACCAATGTCATACTAGCATCACTGCACAACTAGGCTCAGCTCAAGTTTTCCAATACTGTCTAACCTCAACAGGCAGAGTGGTTCATAAAAAAGCCGTGCAGCCGGCACCACAGTGAAACATTTGTGTGGCAAACCTTACAGTGGCATAACGAGCAAACCGGTTAGCCAAGCAAATCAACAACAAGACAGAGAACAGCATCACTTTGAAAGCATAACCATAATAAAACATCGGTTTGCCGAATTCCAGAGTAATGATGCCTTACATTTAATACTATTCTCGTTTTACTGGTGCCCGATCCTTACTTCACGTCATGAGGATTAGGCCTAGATATACTAAAAGACATTGAAGCTGATCACAAATAAACTTATTAGAGTAAAGAGGCACAATGCAAAAGTTGTACAAAGCCCAGACAAGAAAGGGAAGACTTGGCTCAAAACTGCAACCTCAAATTTAGCTTGATCGGCTTGGATCTAAGCCTTAATGAAAGCTGGCAACCCACGAGTAATGTACCCCCTGGAGCCTTAAGATGGCAAGCACGACAATGAGCATTATTTATAGAGTGGGTCCAATGAGGTAGGTCTAATGAGGTACATACACGGGGAGGATGTAAAACCTTTACCTTCCTCCAAGAAATCTTTCTTCATTAGAAACTGAGGCACTGCTAGGTGAAATTATGGTTGTGCTGCTAGCACGAGCAGCTTTTTCAGGATCTTGATCACTTCTAGGACGAATGGTAGCACCAGCAGCTGCAGCACTGCTATCGACAGTGTCCTCACTGGTCTGCAAGATCAACATCCTCTCTTGGCCTGCCACTTCAGTCACTGCCCTAATACCAGATGGCGTTCTGCAACATAAATAGAATAGAGCTCACAAAAATCAACACAATAATCTTTCCTACATAGCAACTGCCCATTTAGCATCTGATTTCAGTGTAACCACAATTTTCCTACTTAGCAAATGCTCATTTAGCAGCGGAATTCATAGCAGCCGCCATTCAGCTGCACCACTCTGGCAAACAAAGATATTGTTAGGGTCATTTTGAATCGAGCTAGCATTCGGTTTTGAGCCACGATTCACATACCAAAGAAAGGAAGATGGCAGCCCTAGCACGAAGAAATAAGTATCAGTACCGTTATCTTCATCCGAAATACCAGTTAAATTTGGCTGCATACGTCATCAAACATCCTGCAGCTTTATTTTCCATAATCGTGGATATAACAGAACTAATTATATCAAAGCAAAATAAAAAATATTAAAAACTAGGGTCGAACAAGCAGAGCTGAACTCATATTTCAAATTTCACTCCGATACGTGAAATATTAGTTGATTTATTTAAGTTACAAGGCACCAAAGAACCCTGGAAATGAAGCTGTATACAAGTCACAAGTATGCATCTCAACAAGCTTCAAACATCTATAGCGATCTACCAAGGTTTGACAAGTTGGGATACAAGTCGCATATGATGCAGAGATCGGTAAATCTTTTATTTGTAAATTTGTTGCTTCTGGTTTTCATCCGGGTTAGACGTGGTTGGCATAACCGATTTTCCTTTCATGTGGAAGTCGTCAGAACTTCCGATCCCCGTCCTAACATATTTGTCCTCCGAAAGGTACCATAAACACATATTTGATTGTCGGACAAATTGTAAAGGTATTTTTTTGACATTCCTCCACAAGTTCTCTTCGGGGCTATATTAAATTATATTTTATTATTACTTTTTTTGTTATGTGATGTCGGTTGACATTATTTTTATGATAAACTAAACTGTTTCAAGAGCACTGTACTAGAGATATTTGGCTTTATCTTTCACAGATTGTTACCTCTTTGGGGCATATTTTCGCTTGTTTTGCACAGATTGTTGTGAGGGAACATGACTTTGCAGTCTTCGGAGACCCTATGAGGGCTCTCAGACTACCCAAGCAGCCGCAAGCTCACGACCGGTGGAAGGGCAGACGATGACTCAGCAGATGACTCGGCAGTCCTGCCGAAATCCTTGCATTGGCGGCATCTGTGGGGTGGGGACATCCATCTACCACAAACTGCGAACAATGGCCCGAGAGTTCGAAAAACAATGCATGCATGGAATATAAGGGCTGCCGAAGGAGTACAACGGGAGAGGAGGGCTAGATCCCTCGATGCCGGCCGCCGTCTAGTGTGTGTAGACTGGGCTTGGCCGGCTTAGCTTGAAATAAAGGTTTTGGTGTTGGAGCCAGCAGACTTGTTGCTCGGTCGCGCTACCCAGCCCGACGACAGGTCGTTCGAAGGGCTGTCACAATTATGCACAGGTTTGAGCCCTTGTTACCATACTTTGGCTCCCCTTCTGCAGATTCCGTCTAGCCATACTCATCTCATAACCCTCGTGATAGTCTCCAGCACCGGCAGCCATAGGGCAAAAATTGATAGGCATGCATTTGATAGTATGACAGCAGCTCGACACCGTGCAACAATTGCTACTAGCGAAGGACGAAACTTTGCAAGAAGCAGCAAATAGCAAGCAGCTGCTCTTACACGGTGCTTTTCCGTCTTGACCAAACGAGGGTTGAAGGCAGCAGAGCCAAACCACACTAATATACACAAGTGGCAGAGCAGAAAATGGCATCAATGGCAAATATACAACCAAAAAGGGACAATGGCAGCAAGAATAGGTGGTACAACTATAAAAACTACACACCGTCGTATCCAAGCCGATAATACTATATAAACCCAGCCAGAAAGAAAACAAGACGAGAGCTTGCTTACTGAGGCCTGTGAACATGTTGAGGGCTGGGCGGACGGACGTCTGTCGAGCCAGCTGCGACTTCACGGGAAGGAAGTAGCTGAGGGGCCAATGGCCAAGAGCCCGCAGCCATTTCTGTGCTGTCACTCTCGTCCTCTTCGCTAGCTGTGAGCACGTTTTCTTCCTGTGTTCATTTAAAAAAAACCACATCAAAGAGCTGAGTGGATGCTTCAATCCGGTCACTTGAGATTAAAACACCAATATGGAGCCGACATCGGCTGTGACAGCAGACCACATTGGCAAATGACAGTCAAACGCTTCGGAACAAGGAGCCGTTGGTTCGTGCAGGCAAACCTCCAAGCAACCGAGCAACGGCGTGCACATGCATTTAGCAGCCGGCCTATGCTGACGTGCTCTCACATGTACAATAGCAGAGGGTGTGTGGGGCCTACATAAGGCAACCAATTTATCGCTCGAGGCAAACCGTCTACCGAATGTCAGTGGAGCAGCCGGTGGCAACTACAGTGAGAAAGCTCATTGAGCGGTCACAAGCAGGCCACCATAGGACATTCAGGTCCCTAAGCTAGGAGACCGTAACCAGTGATGCAAGGGGATGGGGCTACCCAGCTGCCGAAATTTAAGCAAGCACAGTGCTGCCCCTCGGAGTCCAGTAAACAGTCCCTACAAGAAAAAGTGCACACTAGGAATCCTGCTGCTACTGCTGCATGCGACTTTGAGTTGGAGCTTGCTAGCCACGTCGAGTTGGCACAAATGCAGCAGCCTGTCCACAGTGGGCCAAGCCTATAACCGTGGGGCCAGCGCATGCCGAGGCACCAAGCCTTGTCAGTGTGGCACTATGCAATCTGGACAGGCTAAGCTATTTTTGTGTGTGCACGACAGCACAAACGAATCGTTTCAAAAAGCGTTCTTTTTAAGAGTGCAGCTTGCCAAAAAAATATAGCTGATTTAACAGCCTTATTTGTGTAGTGGCAGAAGATCCTCATTGGCTATCGCCACCGTTTGCAGTTGGAAATAAAGGATCACCCACTGCAGGAGTCAAACCCGTGACCTCGATCGTGAAGAGTGAGCACCTCACCTCTGGGGCTGTTTCGGCCCAAGAGCCTAAGACCCAGACAATCTGGACCAAAACAACAAGGCTATCGGCCTGGAAATGCTACAGGGAAATCTCATCACGTTGCAAAATCCCTGGCTGTTAATGAGCATGACGGACCTCTTCACTCCACGGGGGGGGGGGGGAGAAACTATTATGACCACTACTCAGCAACCAACGCTTGACTTGCTGTTAGTATTAAAGTTAGCCAAAAAGCTGCGCAAGTAGCATGCAAGTGGCTCAACAGCTAGACAAAAAACCATATCATTGTGTAGGAATTGCAGAAGTCCACATACAAGGGTCAGAAGAACAAAAGCATGTGTTACAAACCATCGTAAAGGAAGGCCACTCAATACTTGCCGTCATAAGAGGATCTAAGAGCACGAATGGACAGATGCTGCTGCAGCAGCTCAGGCTGCCCAAGCTCTCAAGTCTTCTCTTTACCTGAATGCACGAGGAGGCTGAAGCTGGTGAAGTAAGTAGTTCAGCTAGGCAAGGTGGGGCTAGGCCTTAGTGGGCCTCATATGTCAGAGGGAGAATGGTGGCATGTAGTCACGGTTAGCCTGGGAGCCCCTTTGCCTTTTTGGCTGAGTGTATGGATACACGACAGGATTTGATGGATTTCCAACAAAAGCAAAGGGTCATATTTAGGACAAACTGTTGAGGCATGGTATAGCAGTATAGCAAGCCAGTTCCGGAAAGTTCGTCGACGGGAGCACTTTGCAATACTACAACGGTTTCTTGCTACATCAGCACCATGCACCAAACAGTCTGCTATTTACACACCACAGGATTTCACGGCTCAACCCTGGGCAGGATTGCGGTTGCAAGTGAGGCAGCCTGGAATTGGGCGCTATCAGTAGTGATATACGAATGTGCCATTTTCTCGTTGGCAATGTGGATTCTGACATACAGAATACGTGCCACATCAAAAGTAGCAGTTGCCTACCGCTCTTACCGAGCTCTGTTGGGGTCTGACTGGCTCTTCCAGGTCAGCAATCCGCCGACTTGAATCTAGAATGACCGGCTGCCTGTAGCGAGCAAGCAACACACCTGCTGCTTGGGGCAACAGAGAAAACATTCAAGCACATTCGTGTGAACCATCAATACATCTACGCATAAACAGAATCAGCAGCTGAGGTTTGGAGCTAATTCTACACCCTGGATCGCCAGAAGAAGGACAACATTCAAAGCAAGTAGATTGCACGTAGGCTTAATCGAGCAGCTGCCTCTGACTGGCCAGTGTCAACTATTCAATGGGGGTCTCAACGTCAGTACAACTTATAAAAGTTCAGCATTATGATGTTAATCTCTTAGCAAATGCATGAAGTGAATATTGGGTAGCATCACTTCACAATTATGGGGCCTCCATGTAAAGATAGTTGGAAAATAAAGGTAATAATAATAATGCACTTGAGAAAGCGCCCTCAGAGAACTCAAATCTCATTCTAGGCGCTTTACATTTGCTGCAAATGGAAATGCAATTGAATGGTGAGTAATATCATGCTTGATAAACAACATGAATAACATGGTTAGGGGTGATATGCACAGGGTCAGCATGCAAATGTGGTTAGTGGCAGCATGCACAGGTCACAATCAAGTAGCTGCACCGATCGACTGAATCGCACTTGCTGCCATCACAGGGAGCAACAGCCACGGATACAACCAGTGGCCCAAACGACCGGCAAGCCTCACCCTTCGTCTTGCATCACTTCTGTCACGTCGTCGTCCCAGTTATTGGCAGGTGACAGTGCCTGGCCACTGCCATGCTCTTTTTGCGGCAGTTCAGCATTGGCGCCATTGTTGTCAGACACGAGAGCAGCACCACCAAGCAGCCGGGAGAAGTGGCCGAGGCTGAGGCTCGAGGAGCCCGAGGAGGCTGTTCCTCGTTGTACTGTCAGAGGAGACGAGACAGCGCGGGGCGACGACGTAGCAGCAGGGCTGCTGGCACTCGGCATGGCGTCCGACAGTACGCTCGCACTCGTGCTCGATGCACCAATCAGCACCTCAACGTTCAAGATCTCATTGGCAGTGGCGGTGGCCACTGGCCGTGATGCTTCAACTTTAGGCACCCGGTCAGCTGACATGCTTCGAGGCAGCAGCCGATCCGAGTTACCATTTCTCATGCTGCTGGCATTGCTGGCATGACTGCCACTGGACAGCAGCAGATCGGCCACGTCCGAGCTGGCCAAGGGGCTTTCGGCAGAAGTGTGCTGCTGTGATGAAGCGGGAAGCAGCCCGGCAACAGTGGACGACTGATCTGCGTCCGCTAAGGCAGTGACACGAGTCAAGCTGCTGCTGGCGCTGCAAATATAATTTGGTGGACCCACTCATTGCACCCACTGATTGCACAACCCACGAAAAGACAAAGGGACAGCTACCAAAAAATCTGTCAAGGCGAACCGAAAAAGGATGTTGCCCACAAAACGACTGCAGCTGTTCACCTCTCGAACTCATGAAGCACTATCACAGGGGAGTGCAAAGAACAGACTCAAATGGCACAGTAGAGAATGCAGCCTTGCGAGCAGCTGCATGAAGCTACACTGAAGGTATTCTGATGAACAAGCTAGCAGTTACCGTCCACAAGCCAGTGAGCTGCTGGGACCACTAGTCACAATGGTCATAACAGCTTACAACTTATACTGTACGAGCATGAAACAACCAGGGATGTGGTCGAAGACGCAGCTACGACCAGCAAATACCATTCCAAATATCTCTGACGAAAAAAGAACTGAGGTTAGACAGTATTCAGAAACCACTGAAGTTTGTAGGATTGACAGGTGCGTTGCAGTTGTCTTAGAAATGCAGCATTTAAAAAACAATGCAAGACAGTACGTTCGCAAAGCAGCATAACACCGAACACAAACGTCGGCAAGCACTTGGTCATTATCTGGCACGGCTAGCTGACAATCTGTGTAGTCTACACAGTTTAATTACAAAGCATTCCGACGAAGCACAGTGACCAACTATTTGCCGACTTCTATGCTTGATGTTACTGCTCTGCTAGAGTGCTAGGTGTGCAGTGTCTACTGTTTTGAAATGCAGTAACCCTCAGACCAAGAAGATGACAACGATATAGCTGTCAATCAGACCAACTTCAACGATGATTAAATAAATAAATCTTAGCTGATTAAACAGCCTCATTTTGTATAGCGACAGAAGAGCCTTTAAGGCTATCACCACTGCTTGCAGTGGCGATGCAGGATCGCCCACCACAGGAATCAAACCCACGACCTCGGGACCGAGGTCATGAAAGCAACCGCCTTACCTAGTGTGCCATCACGGCTCACGCCTGGGTGCTATAAAAATTACATAAAATGCCATTATTATTTTGTTATGCCTGCTTCCAGCTAAAAGGAGTTGGCACTCGACTCACTCCAAAAGTTTGGCTGCCCAGCTGTACTAATCAGCTACCATTCAATGACAGAAGCATAGAGCATTCACATACAATATACTTAGGTGCTAGCTGCTGTTTACATTAGTTCTCATACCCACTCATTGCTAACTCTAACCTCTTACTGTTATCAGCAACATCAGGAATGGATTTTATGCTGTCTTCTCACACACCCATCACCATCCGGGTATTGTCTGCCAAAAAACGACTTGTAAGCTACCAAAAAACGATTTGTAAGCTGCCAATAATCATGCTGGGCCACCAGCCCCAGAGGGGGGTGCTTCGTCGCGCTAAATCGGCAAGCGAGGGGCTTCATAGTGCTTGGCCAGCAAGCAGGGGGTACTTTGCAATTCCAGGGATGTTTGCATTGGCAGTGCACCTGGGCGCTTGCATTGCACAAAACGAGTTTACCAAGTTGCACAAGGCAGCACAACAACATCTGGTGGACAGGAAGGACCAGCTCTATAGTGGCATAGACAGAAATCAACAAATTCAGCACGGCTGCTTCTTGGCAATAATGCTGCAATTCATACAAGGAATGGAGCTCAGGCCAAAGTCAGGAGACTCATTGGCAGCGTTACCTGGGGCTGACTAACAGGAAGGAATTCGGCGTAAGAAGCACAGTCTTGCTGCTGCTTGCGCTCGACAGAGACAGAGGTTGCAGTGGTTCCATAGTGCTCGAATCCAGAGATGGACTGCTTGGGGCGTACAGCGTACCGACCGACGACCCAGTCAGCGAGATCTCCAGGGAAGCAGACAGCTCCGGATGGTATTTGATCGACATCTCGTTCAGCTCACTGAAAATCAATCATGCATCGTGCATGTGAGGTCATCCAGCAAAGCAGTTCCTTCAGCACCCAGACGGCTTCTCAGAAACGAATGAAGCACACATATGCCTCGGTTAGCGGAGTGCCAGGATCGGTGCAGCAAATAGCCCCTTGACATTTGGGGCATCCAGGCGTTCTAGACTTATCAGCCAAGATCGGCTGTTAGACTTCGTGAGACACTTAGTTAGCAAGTACTGCTTCGACACTCAGGCAAGATATCGCGGCTGCCATGCTTTGCCCAGCAGCTGCTAGCTCGGTGGTGTCGTTTCATTGCTCGTCTGAACTACAGCTGCTCGTGCGATGCCGAGGCCGACGCCCGGTGTACAAACAAGTCGACCTCTGCACTACGACCCGACCTCAAAGTGGCAAAACCATGAATTGGCCGACGAGGTAGCTTTTGCCATACTAACCACAGATGTTGACACTCATATTTAGGCTACAAGCAGTGAGATAAACTGTGACAGATGCTAAGCTAGTCTGTCTCGCCTTGCTACAATGCTGCACGTGCCCCCTTTGCTGCATACTCTCATTATTAATCGAGAATGAGTCTTGTTACTTTGGAATTTAGTGATAGCAACATACGCATAATTAATTCATTAGCGCCTTAAGAGAACTTAATCTCTACTCAGGCGCTTCATATATGCCACAGGGTTCAAGCCCACGAACTCGGCCAAACCTTGGTAGGGGCGAGCACCTTAACCACTGAGCCAATCCAGCTCGGCGCATGTTTTAATAATCACAGAACAAACAAAACTGCTTTATTAGACTGGGTAAAAGTGGTGGCAACTCGTTTCGAGCATGTCTGAAGTCCAGCTCATAAGGTTAAGCTACTTATAATCAAAAACGTTTTAACTTGCCTTATTTTTAAACAGCTGGCCACCTAGCTTTATGTTAATGAAGCTAGGTGGCCAGCTGTTTGACAAGGTGGCCAGCTGTAGTCAAATCCCCCACTAGCCTAAAACTCTGCCGTGCGAATGTATGGATCATAAGGATCTCAAGCTGTCACCAATCGGCATGCCTATGAGCTTCTAGTTGACTGCCTTCACGAAGAGCCAAATTCGGACTTGGCACCAAACAAGAGTTGGTTATAATACAATTTCTTTACTAATAGCGAATTGGTAAGACTTCGACGAGATACAACCTGAAGAAGGTGGCTACTACCAATATCTTGGATAATGCTAAGAGAACCGGCCACACACATGCCACTACACTAGCAAGGACAGACTGACAAAGAGTGAAGCTCTAGGCATCATTTCACCACTGCCAGGGTTCGTGCTAAAAGCCTTCAGGCAGCTACTGGGAAGCTCGTTCGGAGAGATACGATTAGATGTCGATTAGATGAACAAGGTATGCTTGTTATGCTATGCTTTGAGGACCATAACAAACTACTTTGGAGGTCTTAGCAAACCAAAAAAGATGGCAGAACCACGGTAATATATATGTCTTTCACACAACTTCTATTGGGATTACAAGATGACGCCGCAATGTAATACATATATAAGGCAAACCTAGAGTGTTAAGACTCAGGAAATAGTTCCAAAATAGTTCTTTTTTTTTCAATTTCTTATTCACCAGAAAAGGCTGCTTGGCAGTTTTTCCTAGAACTATGCCATCTATTTCTTGCATTGTTTTCGAACCAAGTGAGGCCTCTGGTTATGTATACTTAAGACAGCAGGCTTCCAACCTTTGAGAATTGCTGACAAATGGCCAACACGGCTGCGGACTTACATTTTTAGAGAGGGGGATATTTGATGCATCTATTAATCTTACTATGCAGTACTCCGAAGGAGCTACACAATACTATTTGTCAAAAATAGCGACTGTATTGGGAGTCAAACATTTCCCAACACTGCAAAAACGAGGTCATTGCCCATATTTCTGCAACTGGTAAGAAAACTAAGGGTAGCATGCCCGATTTGCCATATATATTGCTAACTCATGCAAATCCTAGTAAAATTTTGTTGGCCCGAAGTCCATGAAAAGTGAAATATCTTCAGATTATAGTTCGATCCCGAGGATACCTGGATTTTTGGGGGTGAGCATCGCATGTATACACTAGCAGACATAAGTATTGCTGAACCCACCATAACTAATGGCCGCCTGCTCGACTACTGCTGTAGGCAATTTTACAATTCACCTGGAGGGCTCAAAGGAGTGAAATTGATGCCAAGATGAACACAGCAGCTCAACACGATTTATTTAGCGTGACAACCACAGCATGGGTGGTAGAAGCACTAATTCTTGTAGAATGTGGCCCCTATTGATCAGTGAGCACTTCTGCTTTTCCAGTTGCATGGACTCGGACGTGTTTCAGAGCTACATCGGATGGTATAGCATGCCAAACCACTTGCAATATGTGGTAAGAATGCACCCGACCGACAACCTAACTGTTCAGCCAAACAGTACACGTTTACTGGTAAAACCCTAAACAACTTGCCTTCTAAGCAAGTGCATCGCTGTTTATGCCTGCTGAGACAAAGTACGTCCTGTAGGTATGGGCATGGCAAGTAGCAATGTTAGAATAGACCAAAAGTATGCAACACACGTTTATCTAGACAAGCCGATTCATCAATAGATGCGGGTTTTTACGTGACAAATATCGTGCAAGGAGAGCTCAGCTCCAAAGGGCAGTGTAAGAATATACAGTACATACCGTGGTTGAATGGCAACGAGACGAAGAGTGCCCTGTGGCCCTGTCGGGCGGTCAGCACCGCCAAGTGAGGCAAAGGCATCATCAGATTCGTCATAATCTTCAATGCCTTGGCCAGGCTCACGGGAGTTGCCTCCACTTGTCGTCAGGCTGGCGTCCATGATACCAAAGCTAATGCATGGCGATGCTAGCAAGAATTCAGACAGCCCGCTGACATGCGCAGTACTGGATGCTTCGTCTTGGTGAAGTTGAAGTATGTAAAGGGCCTAAACAGGCAAGACAACAGGGCGATGTCAGGCACTGCAACTCTGGCTACAAACGCCTTATCAGTAGTTGCGTGCTCTCGATCCGTGCATGGAGAGCTTTGCTGCTGCTGGTGAACGAACATGGATGCAAAGTGCTTTCACAAGCAATTATCGGTCCCCATGGCCATGCCCACAGCAACTGTTCGATGGCACACATGGAGTAATTCAAGCAATTTGCACACTGGTCAGCAAGCCGGCATGGTCAAGCTTGACTAAGCACAGCTAGGAGGTGGCTGGCTTGTTGATGGTGTGACAGCTTCGGCACTAGGACAATGGTCGTGCAATGCAGTGCGTCACAGATCAAACGACTATACCTTCCTGTTGATGTCTGACAGCACAAGGTGCCTCGAGCTGAGATCACAGGCCACTACTAGATGAGGTTCGATGGGATTCTTAGGCGATGGCATGAACCTAACGAAAAAGGTAATTGAAACTGCATGCTCAATACCGACTTGTATCATTCACCTAGTACACTGAGCAATTGCAAACAATACAGTGCCATGAATCATACTAAATGACGTGATGGAGCTGCAGGATGCTGTCATCACCCTGTACAGGTTCAGTAAAGACGGCCAGCAAATACGAATAAAAACTAGAGGCTGCTAATAAGTGTACGAATAGGAACCAGTATCAACTCGTTTAAGCAGCTTTTCACAAGCCTCTAAACTCACATGCACCCTTAAAAAGAGAGCTTGCAACAATGACAATGACAGCACCAAGGACTACCAGATAAACATTAACCACACAGCATTCAGGAATTTCCAAAGAGTGTTTGATACGACGATGTTAAATGCCAACGCTTAAAAAATCCCATGTCTGAGCCAGGAGCAGCTGGCAAATGCAAGCACAATTTTTATCCTAAACCACTGACAACACAACAGGCAGATTACTGAATATATTGCTAGTCAAGGGAACTTCTGGTTATAGTACCAGCAGTCTTATTCCCTCTCTAGTATTCAGTTACTCTTGGTTCAACCCACATTCGGACAAAGAGTAAAGCAAAGCAGCCCCCAATCTGACATCACTATCACACAATGATTCAGCCAGCTCACATGAAAAGTGCCAAGATGTAAAAATCGTCGCCATTCTTCTATTCTTTGTTTATCAGCTATTCCAGAACTATACTATTGCGACCATAGTCTTGTCTTCGGAGCTGCAAACCTAAAAGAGCCCACTCTCTAGGATTGAATGAGCTAGCAATTCGTATATACAGGTGCAAATGTCTGCGGAAACACCAAATGCACTTTTTCTTTAAATACACAACACAGAAGGATCTCCTGGCCAATGAATAGGACCATGATGACGGTAGTCTGCAATCTATTACCATCATATATACCTGGCCCACTCTAGCTCGTTCAGAAAGAAACCCAGATATGTCTATTACTGAGTAAAAAAAAAGGTAAGACAGCTTTCGTCAGCAACCTTCATGGCTGGTATGATGCAAATGGGGCCTCTAAGCTAAGTTCTCAGGGTGCACTCCTTTGGTAAAAAAAAGAACAGTTATGTCGGTCATTAGAGCTGAACCCGGGCCTCCAGCATCAAAGTTGAGCACTTTTAACTACTCCCACATTCCACCAGACAAAGCATGACCATCACACCAGCTCCCCCCCCCACTCTGCATGCGAAATCCGCTAATCGTTCCAATATCGCCATGATGCAATTTATATGAACGAACTTCACAGTGCCTTGAATGTGCTCACATCGTCCCCAACCTGCAATTGTGCAATATGTGGTAAAAGACCGACTCCAGCAGTTCCCTGCATGCTGGAAAATGCACCAGGCTAATAAAGAAGCACAGAATACAATAAAATGGAGGACTGGCTATTGCACAACATACCTTATAGTCTGGAGACATGACCATGTTTCACACGACCATACCTTCAGTTCACGATTATTGTCGGCTCCAGTTACAGCATATTTCCAAAACTGAACGCTAAAGCGATTTAAGACAAGAACATTCTTTCAGTTATGGCAGATTATGAAAGATGCTTATTCCGACTATTGAAAGCGTAGAGCCCCACGTGCCTTCTAATTATTTAAAACTATGGCACCACATAATACTTATGCACACACACTCTTATACCTAAAACCTTGATCCTTAGGTAGTCACCGACTTGAAGTAAGTGGTTGCTCATAAACCCCCAGCAGAGGACAAGCGCAAGTCCAGGACCGTCCGTTAGTGATTAACTTTATTCAGCACCTGGATCGTGGCAGACTCGATTTCCTTAATTGCTTTATGAAGTAGGTTTCATCAGTAGCGCTCATAGTTGCCGCTAAACAGTGTTGTGTTAGTTAGCTACTACCAGCAAGGATGCTACCGGCTACTCCCACGTAACAGCGAGGATAGCTCAAAGGATCTTGACAAATAGGTATGGCATCAATTGGAAATCTTTCTAGCCGATATCCTTACTAGCGTCTGAGCGGCTTACACAAGCCGTGGTGAGACATATAATAACATGCCGCTGGATGCCGAAACCGATCATCTTATATGGCGATCTATCTCGTCTAAATGAAAATGTATTCCCACAGAGACCGGACATCGGATATACGACAGAGGTCATACGCCACAGAAAAACAATAAAAATCAGGGGAAGTGCTGCTTCGTTTAGAAATTAGCCGTGGCTCTTTCCCTTGTTTGTGCATGTGACGAGGCAACCACAAGCCAAACCATAACTTATGCAACTTTCATTTTTAAATCTACTGATTAACAAACAACGATCGCATAAATGCTCAAATTTACAGGATCCAAGTAAAAGCTTGGCAGTTTAAAAACACATCGAGGTCAGCCAAAGACTTTCTGCATCCACCAGCATTCATACAAGGCACATGGCAGGCACAAACGAGACATGGAGGCAGACAAGGAATTGGTCACGCAATGTTCGGTAATTTACATGTTAAGTCTCAAGCATTTTCTGAATCCCTTGGTTTGCCCATACCCAGTAAGTTGGTTTTATCATCCTTCGACGTAAGAAAGCTTTCTGCCATCCATGTGCGGACGTCATCAATACATACAGCAAGGGAATTCAACGTGCTGGAAGGCTAGGAGAGATCAAAGCAAAGGTACAACTGAGTGTCATCAGCATAGAAGTGAAAGTTTGGATTGTGCCTGGCAATCACGTCGGCAAGAGGGAGAGTATAAACCGTTAATAGAACCGAACCAAGCACAGAGTCCTGAGGTACACCGTACTTCAGTGATTCCTTAGATGGTCTTTGTTCGTTCACATCAATGCTCTGGAGTCTCCCACAGAGATGGGACTTGAACCACTGCAGAGCAGTGCCAGTGTTACAGAGGCGAGATGAAAGGCACTCAAGAAAGACTTGGTGATCGATAGTATCAAAAGCTGCCCAAAGATCGAGCAAAAAAAGCAGTAGGACTCTACCTTAGTCTGCATTCATAAGGTGTTATACACCTGAAGCATGCCGACTCTGCAGAATGATTAGCTCTAAACCAGAGTGGAACTTATCAGCTAGGTTTGAAATTTCAATATAAGAGTTCAGCTGGTTTGCCACAACTCGTTCCTGTGTCTTTTATATGAATGGTAGAAGGGATATGACTTCAGAAGGGAGTGAGTTCCAGGCTTTGGGAGAATATGAAGTGAAGACACACGGACTCCGAAGGATTGGATCTGTTTAGAGGCAAAGCTAAACGAGCCGAGTAAAATAAAAAGGAGGTAAGGTACGAAGCCAGATTAGGAAGTATTTCGAATAGGTACGTAGGAGCAAGATGACGAAAGGACCTGCAGTGACAGAACATTCAAGTCAATATGCTGCTTGATGAGTTCTTGTAGCGTCTGTTCAGGGTCCACTGCTATTCTATATATATATATATATATATATATATATATATATATATATATATATATATATATATATATATATATATATATATATATATATATATATATATATATATATATATATATATATATATATATATATATATATATATATAGCTACCTATATTCAGCACTAACACTATTGGCCATACGATTTGCAGCACCCATCTCTACTATGGCCGCCTGATCGACTATGGCTGTACAGATTTTCAATACATCCGGAGGTCCCAGCTGAATGAAATTGATGTCAAAATAAGCACGAAAGCCCAACGCATGATTTATTTAGCGTGAAAACCACAGCCATAGCACTTATGCTAGTAGGATTCGGCAGCTCTACGAGCAAGCCGAGTTTCATAGTTACATCGAATGGTATAGCATGCCAACCGCTTGTAATTTGTCCCATAATTCGGCTGGTGATTTGATGTTACAGTATAGCTCTCAGCCGAAGATGCACCTCATTCTATAGATGTTCAATCGGGTTCAGATCATGGTTCTGAATCGGCGACAGCAAGAGATGGAAATGAGAGGACCTATCGAGGAATTGCATGTCCCCAAGTGTAATAGCGTGGCAAGATGTCACACATTTTATCCCAAGAATAACGTCTGCAACCCAAGGGATGTTTGCCATATGTAAAGGTCCTGTCACACATCAAAAAGCTGCGCTGATTTAGCCCAGTGGTTAGGGTGGTCGCCTCGACCAATGTCAAGGTTATTATATTTGACGATCCAAGTCGTACGCTCAAGCCGTGAGGCATACATAAAGCGCCTGAATAGAAATTTAAGTTCTCGTAGGGCTCTATACAAATGAATTTGATTTATTTATTTTCATACGCCTGCTTAAACTGCACCAGCTGCTTTTGGATGTTACCATGCTTTCTATAGAGCATCTGTAAAGTGCCTAGAAAGAGATTCAGTTCACAGAGGATGTTATACAATGTATTATTATTATGATTATGATTATTAAATCGACTCTGCGAGCAGATTTTTCTAGCATTATTATCATGTAGCACACCAAAGAGTGAGCATAGTAATACTTCCTAGTCCAGCAAGCGAAATCAGGAACCAAGCCTGGCTATCGGTAACAGAGCTATCCGGTTGCTAAAGGGGCATCAACAAAAAACGCCTACTTTCGGGTTATGGGGGTCAGTGCTCAGAATTCCTCCTGAGGAATAAGTTACCCACTAAAACACTGCTTCTTGAAAGCCAATGGAAGAAGGCCTTTGTGTTAGCGTTTACCATCAATTTAACAGCTATCGAAAGAGATACATCGACCATACAGGAGGCCACGTGTGGCAAAACATAACTAGTGTGGCAATCTGAAAAGCAAACAAAGGAATCAGCAAGAAAGCAAACCATTTACTAGCATGACTAATGTAGTAAATTACCTTGGGTTGGGATGCTTGTGGTCATCCAAAAAAAACAAGCTCGTCAACATTTTCCCCTCGTGAGGCAACCACTCGTGTAGACACCTATTGGAAGACAGGAGACCAAGCGAAGCATCAACCAGGCAAGCTAGAAGACATGCTGGATCAGCTGGACGAGAGACAAGGTCCACGTGCTGCAGGCTCTCACTTTAGTGGTGACCCAGTGCTGAGATACACCTGGAAGAACTTGACGAAGCCGTCGGCGCTAGCAGTAGCTAATGCAGTACCGTCGGGAGAGAAGGCGATGTCCACGATACTCTAAATAAGCATGAAAAAAGCACCCAATCCTAAATCTGTAACGGCACCAATTCAAGGTATTGAGAAGCACGGTATCTCGGAAGTTGGAGAATGGCGGCCTACCTTCAAGTGGTAGGCTACTTCCAGTACGCCCTCCTTTATTTGGCTGGCCTCCAGCGGCCAATCCTCGGCGACGTTGTTCGCACGCACAGCATTAACGTTTACCATCAGAACCTAAAATGAAGATGCATATTTGCCTTGTGGAACAACACAGCTATATCTAAAAACCTTTTATGAGATGGCCATGGTCAACATTCAGCACGGCACGAATGGTGCTGTGCACAGGACTCTGTGACAATGGCAGAAAGGCAGGGTAACGAACCCTGCTGTTTCAGCAGACCAGTGTCAACCCAAAAGTTTAACCCACGAGCCGTGGCCAATCAATGTAAAGCACCTAGAAAGAGATTTGAGTTCTCTGAGGGTGCTTTATAAAAGTAGCAGGCAGGCTAGTGGTAAATATCATGCCAAATGGAAGCCTCGCGGTTTTTCAAGACGATTTGTCAAGCCGACCTAAGCATCGATGCCAGTTACTTTTTAGTCGTATTGCTACTGGTGGCTAATCGTCGACCATGCTGCCGCCGGCTCTGCACTAATAATAATAATAATAATGCACTTGATCTCTTTCTAGGGGCTTTACATTTGCTGCAAAGGGAAACCCGATTTAATGGTGAGTAATATCATGCTTGATAAACAACTTGAATAAAATGGTTAAGGGTGACATGCACAGGGTCAGCATGCAAACGTGGTTAGTGGCAGCATGCACATGACTAAATGGCAAGCCACGTCTTCCATTACCCGGAGCTGGACTGACATAGAGATTAGGTTACCTCGTGAGCCGCGCTGGCCTGCGTGTTGTTGGCCGGATAGAAAATATTACAGCAGATATCAACACACCAAAAGGATGTCAATGCTGCTATCCTATCTATAAGTCAATAGCCTCACACAGCTCTTAAAATTAACTTAACAATATCTAAAAAACTGCCAGCTCTGGCACATCCTAACCAGTCATTGGTGCAGCTACTTCCATGTGTGTGTATCTCCAGTCAGTAACCCCACAAAGACTACGGGCGTTATGCAGGCGAGTTTTATATAGCGCTCTCACAGCCTAAGCAGCATTCGGTAGGCATTCAGCAGCCAACCGACTTCCATGGTATTCACTACCTTGCCAGCTTTCCTCACTCCATTACGCTTCATACATCATCTGCTGCGTGAGATAGAGTCTGTTGGCTCTAGTCTCTAGCTTCTTTGTCCAAAAGATAAACAAGATCAAGGAGTCCATCCCTTAAATGGCCGCATCCCCTCTAGAATGATGTCCCTCGATTCTTTGCAGCACCTCCATGTTTACATTCAAGCAGGTCACTAGTGACCTCGTCCTGAAGCTCATATCCCAATCAAAGAAGACAACAAGTCCTTTGCACCCTATTCGCACTGTCCTGTTCCTACGTTGAATTGACTTGCTGCTGCCATGCCTAACTAACATCATGAATGTTAATGATCTCCGTCTGTAACTCCACGAAGCCATAAAGACCAGGTGGGTGTTACGCAGGAGAGTTTTGTATAGCGCACTCACAGCCTAATTGGCTTTCGGTACGCATTCGGTAGCCAACAGGCTTCGTCCCACGCAACAAAGAAAAAGTGGGAAGCATAGCAGAGTCAGGAGAAAAGTTGAGGTAGTGAGTGGTATGGAAGTAGCAGCTCATGACTGCTGAAAAGGATGTGCCATAGTCGGCAGTTGGAGAGTAGTTATCGTTGCGTAAGAATTGTGGAAGCAAGTTCTACAGTCAAGGACCTGCAGAGCTAAAGCTTCTATCGTTAACGAACTTTAAGTGGAGGAATGGGACAGCTAATTTATTGTCCACACAGGACCTGAGGGCGCGAACAGGCTGAAACTGATGCAGCAGTTCAGCTAGGTACGAAGGAGCCAAGCCGTGGCAGGCCTTGTGGGTCAGCGAAAGAACTTTGCTCTGTATCCGTTGCTCAACCGGCAACCATCCCAGCTCTTTCAGCAAAGGAGACACGTGCTCAAACCACATATGTGATTAGCCTCAGGTCATGTCCCAGCACCTTTCAAAAAAGTTGTAGTTAGGCCATCACTCAAGAAAGTGACACTAGACCAACAGAACTTGAGAAACCACCGCCCAGTCTCACTTCTACCATTCCTATCAAAGACACTGGAACAAGTCGTGGCGGACCAGCTGAACTCGTATATTGAAACTTCAAACCTTGCTAGTAAGTTCCAGTCTGGCTTTAGAGCTAATCACTCCACAGAGTCAGCATTGCTTCGGGTGTACAACGACCGACTTAGGAATACAGATCTAGGTAGAGTATCTCTGCTTTTGCTCAATCTTTCAGCAGCTTTTGATACTTTTAATCACCAAGTCCTTCTTAAGCGACTCTCATCTCGCCTGGGCATTACTGGCACTGCAGAGCAATGGTTCAGGTTCCGTCTCAGTGAGAGACTCTAGAGTATTGATATCAATTAACAAAGATCATCCGAGCAAAATCTAAATTATGAGGTACCTCAGGGCTCCGTGCTTGGTCCAGTTCTTTTCACGGTATACACTCACCCTCTTGCAGATGTGATTGCAAGGAAAAATCTAGGCTTTCACTTCTATGCAGATGACACTCAATAGTACCTTTGCTTTGATCCTTCCCAGCCCTCCGAATTCTCTCAACTCCCTTACTGTATGTATTGATGACATCTGCACATGGATGGCAGCAAATTTTCTTAAATTAAATGCTGATAAAACCAACTTACCAGCTATGGGCTAAGCAAGTGCGCTTCAGAAATTGGAAAGACTAATGCTCAAAATTGGCTCTGCCAGGGTATCTCCTGTTAAATCAGCACGAAATCTAGGTGTCGTGTTCCGAACAGCCTTTCGTTAGACGACTGCATCAGCTCCACTATCAAGTCTGCCTACTTTCAGATACATAATATTGCTAAAATTCGGGCTTGTTTAGGGTTACCACGTCTAAGTTGGTCCTAGCATTTGTGACATCCCGTCTTGACGACTGTAACTCGCTGCTTGCTGGCCTACCGGCATGTGCAAGAAGTTGCTTATAGCTGGTGCAAAATTCAGCAGCTAGGCTTGTCTGTCGTGAGCGTCGCAGTTGCCACATCACACCACTTCTCGTCGACCTGCAGTGGCTATCAGTTAAGCAAAGCATCGACTTCAAGGTTTTGTCACTCACTTTTAGGTCCTTCCTTCTTTGGCTCCTGCCTGCCTATCAGATCTACTCCCCCACCAGGCCAAGCATAGTGCCACCCGCTTTTTGGAATGGAAACTAACTGTTTACCTGCACCCTGTACAAACCTCAAATCCTTTGAAGAACGTGCATTTAGTTCGTATGCTCCCAAAGCCTGGAACACACTCCCGACTTGCATCACGACATCCCCTGACTTGACCATATTTAATAAGAACTTTACACACCTATTTAGGACAGCATTTAGTGGGTCCCTGTGATTCGTCCTTCATGTGCTTATGCGTGCTGATACTGCATGCTGCCACTAACCATGTATCTCCATCTATAACTCCACAAAGCCACAAAGACTATGTGGGTGTTATGCAGGAGAGTTTTGTATAGTACTTTCTCAGCGTAAGCGGCTTTCGGTATGCATTCGGTAGCCAACAGACTTCATCTCACTCAACAAAGACTAAGTGGGAAGCATAGCAGAGTCAGGAGCAGTTGAAGTAGCGAGTAGCATGAAAGTAGCAGCTCAGGACGGCTTTAAAGGATGTGCCATAGTGGCAAGCAGGAGAGTAGTTTTTGTTGCGTAAGGATTGTGGAAGCAAACTCCGCGAAGTCTAGGACCTGCAGAGCAAAAGCTTCTGTCGACACGGTGCTTGAGTGGAGGAATGGAACAGCTAATTTATTGTCCACACAGGACCTGAGGGTGCGAACGGGCTGAAGCTGATGCAGCAGTTCAGCTAGGTACTAAGGAGCCAACCGTGGCGGGCCTTGTGGGTCAGCGTAAGAACTTTACTCTGTATCCGTTGCTCAACCGGCATCCATCCTAGCTCTTTTAGCAAAGGAGACACGTGGTCAAACCTCTGGGACTTAAAGACGAGCCTTGCAGCCATATTCATAGTCAGCTGCCGTGGCCTAGTTGCTTTCTTCGGTAGCCCAGCCAAAAGGGAATTACAATAATCAAGCCGAGACAGAACTAAGGAGCTAGGTAATTTTTTTTGCATGCCACTGCAGAAGACAGCTCCTAATCTTGGATAGGGATCGGACGTGATGGTTGCATGCTGACCCTGTGCATGTTACCCTAACCATGTTATTAATATTGTTAATTAAGTATGATACCACTAACCATTAGATCGTGTTTCCTTTGCAGCAAATGTAAAGCACCTAGAATGAGATTGAGTTCTCTGAGGGTGCTTTATCAAGAATATTATTATTATCATTAATATCATTGGCTACCAACCGTATGCTCACCAAATGTTGCTTAAGGTTTGTGTGCGCTATAGAAAACTCTTCAGCGTTTAACATTTGTTTTTTTTAACATTCATTTAGTATTTGTGGAGTTACAGACGAATACACGTACAATGAAGACCTGACATAGAGAACCTCAGCCTATACATCATGACACGGGGTGTAGCCAGAAGAATTTTATGGAGGCAGCTCTCTTTTCTAAAGGGAGCATTGGACAAAAAGACTGATCGGCCCGCCAAGAGTCGAGCTGGCATGCCCCTTTTTAGCAGAAGGGGTTCAGCCTGGCAGTCCGGCTAATTAACCCCAGCACGACTTCAGCAGATCACCTGACTGAGAGCCATGTTGCAATTCTGCCAGATAGCTGCAGTGGAGAAGGGAGGCTAGCAGCAAATTGGCTCCAGAACCGGCAATCTTCCCATTTCACATTAAAAGGAAGGGGATACATTTACGAGCCTTCAGAACAATGTGCGATGACCAGTGATATTTCGCCCGGGACGTCTCTTCCATTGCTCTCTCTCCCTCCCGATGCACCGGCAATTTATAAGTGGGGCTATCCTGGTGGCAAGGTGGTTAATTTGAGTGACAGATTTAGTACCCAGGAATCCCAGATTTGATTCCTGGAGGCAATTGGATTTTTTTAAAGTCAACGGACACTTATTATAACCGGGTGGAACAAACTGCCAACATAATTGAAGTAAAGGTTAGCTGACTTAACAGACTCACTTGTACAGTGGCAGAAGAGCTTTAGCGGCTATCGCTAACCCTAGCAGGAGGCAGTAAGTGATTGCAAGCCGCATGATTCGAGCCCACGACCTGGTTCGAAGTGTAAGCACCTTACCCATAAGGCCATAGGGGAATGCGACTAGGCCAAGATGACGACAAGAGTGGGTTTCCCAAAAATTCCATCATCAGACCATGATGACAGTGCAAAATGTCGGTCTGTGAAATGCCATCCGATTATAATCAACATTTTCCTTAGCCGAAATAGCGCTACAACATACTGAAGGCTGGCAGGTGGTAGCTGCCACCAAGTGCCACCCACTAGACTTCTGGAAACCATGGCCACTGCCTACTACAACCTCCAGCAGCAAATTGAGAGCCACGGCCTACGGGCAATCAAATGGCGCAACTAGCCTGCACAAATGCCAAACAGCAAGAGGATCGTCACTAAAAATGACATTAAGTGCTTATCACCTGATCAGCTAAATACTTGCCTGAGTGCTAGCAGCTGCATAGCGCGAATTGCTGCTACGACAGCAGCTGCAGATAGTTTGCCTTTTTTATATCTTACTGCAGCCGACCAAGGCTCGGTGTAAATGAAATAAAGCTAAGAGCCCTGGAAGCATGCACCTGAGCCGGACAAAAACCACCAATGCTGCTGCTGCAAACGCGACGAGATGCAGCAGCCACCTCTTCGACACATCCCCTTAGTGCATGTGCAGGCAGTAGCATACCCGACTGTCGAATGTGACGGCCAACAGGTGGCGAGCATCTTCCGGTTGTTCGCTCACACCCTCTTCGGGTATAAAAGGACACCATACAACACGGTGGCTTGGCGATAACGCATTGAAGCCACTGGGCGTGTACTTTAGATGCAAAACCATATTGGTGCTGCAAGGCAAAGCCGAGGTCGAATCAGATATGCATCAACAAGCACAGGGCAGGATCAGTCGCAACGTCTGCATCTGGCAGGTTTGCCAATAAGACGACTGGAAGTCTGGCACTGGGCTCACTAACACGATCGCCGACGACAATAAAGCAGCTCACCTGAGCGGACTATCGGTAATGACATGGACAAAAAGACTTCCATTTTCCTCAACACTAGCTAGCGTCAGCTTGGTCACGGTGCTGAACGCCATGTCGACAACGTTAGAACTGTAACTTTTTATTAATGCTTTCTCAGCCAGGCGGCGATTGATGAGGCGCACGATTCCACCCGACTTGCCTGCAAAAACAAACGTAGCAACAGCTTCAGCAGGAGATTAGCGTCACAAAACCATCATCATCACTATTGTCGTCACTATCAAAAAGCATTCCGCGGCACTCTTTTTTGAAAAGCACCAAACCTACTCTGTAAATGCCATATAACTACATCAACAAAACCAGTGCAGGCATTGGGCAACTGTCAAAAAAGCTAACATGTACATATGTTTGCATTAAATGATCTGCAAAAACATGCTTATGAGAGTGCCGAGCAACCTTCTAAGCCAGACAAGCAATGTGTAGCAATGAAATCCAAATGCAAGCATCAGCAACTTAAAATGTAATTGGTATTCTGCCGGTCCCATGAAGCATTGCTGAGGTATTGCTTTCACCAGTGACACACTAGTAAAGTGTATAAAAGCCAGTATGCAATGTTATCCTGTCACGTACACAAAACATAAGGCTGGTTAAAAAAAATGCACTACAGCCTTTACTTCTCTTGACAGACTTAAGCAGGCCTTCACATATGCGTTCTCTAGATGATTCCTGAAGGCCAACCAATTCACAATTTCCTATTCCCCGACTTATTCGTGAGCAGAAAAAAATCACTGGTCTGGCATCTTAAACTTGTACATATCGAACGAGAGCACAAAGCTACACCAACTGACCTTTCAGAGCATAGGCAATGCATGTATGAGAAGGATCAACAGCAACAAGATGTCCAAAGTAGGGCCGCACTTCCCACTCGTAGTTAACCAGCCTTGTCACTTGCACCTGAAAGAACACACATCTCACCAGTTTACAGCAGCCCAGTTTCACACCAGCATTGGGTTCAACAAAGACAGTAAACATGGGTGACAAGTCAGCACGGATCATGCTTCACACTGCACAGGTGACTCGCCTTGTTACTACCCTCGTCAGTAGCAGAGCTTGCCTCACTGGCGATGATTGCGACGTCACGGCCATATATAGGCATGCTGTTACATAGGTCACTGCCGAGGAGCGTGCTGAAAATAGTAGTCAGAAAAACGGTTAGACTTCATAATTCATTCTTCACAGATGGGAGCGAAGCTCTGCGCAGTCTGCTAAAATGCCCGTATATTTTTATGATCTCATTTCGATAAAGAGTGCTAGAAATCACCCTTTCCTTGTCATGGGTGATTGTAACGTTCATTTCGACGATCCAACTGATGCCTTAAGTGGCGAATTTCATGCACTAATTCATTTTCTCCAGTGGCTCATGTAAATGACCCCACACAACACAATCGATCAAATTTTCTCTTACGGTTGCATGCTGTCATCTCTCCTATTACTGCCAAATTCTGAACATCTGAACATGCCCCAGAATCTTATTCAGTGTGCAGTTTGTGCCATCTTCGGCATTCAGAATCACCTTGACATCACGAAACCTTAAGACCCTTGACAATCATGATGCCCGCATGAAAATATCTTCTTTGCCCCTGTTGCTCAATTAAAAATTAAATCTTTGCTGATTTAACAGCCTCACTTGTATAATAATAATAATAATAACAATAATAATAATAATGCACTTGATAAAGCGCCCTCAGGGAACTCAATCTCTTTCAAGGCGCTTTACATTTACTGCAAAAGGAAACGCGATTGAATGGTGAGTAATATCATGCTTGATAAACATGAATAACATGGTTAGGGGTGACATGCATAGGGTCAGCGTGCAAATGTGGTTAGTGGCAGCATGCACGGTGTCAGCACGCTTAAGCACATGAGGGACGAATCACAGGGACCCACTAAATGCTGTCCTAAATAGGTGTTTTTTAGTTCTTTTCAAATGTGGTCAAGTCAGGGGATGTTCAGACAAAAGTCGGGAGGGAGTTCCACATTTTGGGAGCATACGAACTAAATGCACGGTCTCCAAAGGATCTGAGGTTTGTACGATGTATAAGGGCAGAAGAGCCTTATCGGCTATCATTACAGCTTGAAGTTCACAATAAAGAATCACCCAACTGCAGGATTCAAACCCGCGAACTTGGTCATGAAGAGCGAGCACCTTACCTCCTGGGCTAGCACGGCCCAGTAATCCACCTTCCGATCTGCCTTCACTGGTACAATGCTAAGAATGCTACAACACGACTTTAGCCAATGTCTTTGACAAGTTTGCAACTTTGACTAAGCATACTGTTCACCCTCATCCAGATGGCCTAAGGTTTAACCTCAGACATATAACCAACTAGGTCTACTAAGTGCAAGTTCTTCCCCTTCTAAACACCTTGCAATAACACTATGCCCATATTCAAGCTTGCCACTATTGAACTCATCTCGAAGTTCAGCTTCCAGTCTAAAAAGACTAATAACCTTCCAGATCTTATACACACTGTTCGCCTTCTGTTATGCATAGGTCCCCTACTGCCATTCATTAATAACATAATACATATGTACTTGGCCTCAGTTTGTGTCTATGCACTTTTCATATAGGCTGTTGTTAGGTCACTGATTAAGAAAGCAGCTCTAGGCCAAGAGAACTTTAGCAACTTCTGCCTAGACTCTTTACTGCCGTTCCTATCAAAACAGACCAACCAAACCCTTACATTGAAAATTCAAACCTAGCAAGTGTCAATCGGATTTTAGAGCTGATCACTCCACAGAGTCAGCATTGCTTCGAACTTATAACGACCTTCTAAGGAATTCAGACTTAGGTAAGGTCTCTATGCTTGATTTAGTTGATCTTTTGGCAGTGTTTGGTACGAATGACCACTAAGTTCTTCTGGAGGGCCTCTCATTTCAACTGGACATCACTGGCACTGCACTGCAATGTTTCAGGTCCTATCTCGGAATGAGACTCTGATATGACTCGGATAGACACTGATATAAACGGGCTACAATAATCAGAATAGCCTCTAAATTATGGGATACCCTAAGGCTCTGCTCCATGTCTGCTTCTTTTCACAATTTATACTCTCCCTCCTGCTGATGTAACTGCTAAGCACAATCTAGGCTTTCACTTCTATGGCGATGACACACAGCTGAACCTAGGCTGATCCCTCCGAGTCTTTAAGCATGTCAAACTCTCTCAACTCCCTTGCTGCATATCATGATATCCGTACTTGGATGGAAGCAAGCCTTCTCAAATTGAATGGCAATAAAACCAACTTATTAGTTATAGGCAAACATAACTAATAAGGTTGATTCGGAAATTGGAAAGCTTAACGCTCAAAATCGACTCAGCCTGCATTTTATCCGTGACATCAGCACGAAATCCAAACGTCCTGTTTTAAAATGATCTTACACTAGATGATCCCATCAGGTCAACAGTCAAGACTGCCAACTTTCAGCTACACCCCATTGCCAAAATTGAAGCCTGCTTAGATAAGGATAAGACATCCAAATTGATCCATGCATTTGTGATATCCCGACTCGAATTTTGCAAGTCACTACCAGCAGGTTTTCTGGCCTGTGCCATGAGGCGCTTACAATGTGCAATGAGGTGAAAACTCAGCAGCCATGCTTGTCTGTCGTGGACGTCAAAATTGCCGTTGCATACCACTTCTCAACGACCTGCAATGGCTCCCATCAAGCTGCATATGGACTACACGGTTTTGTCCCTTACTTACAGATCCCTTCATTCTCTTTCTCCAGCTTACCTACCCAAACTACTTCAAAACCAGGCCAGGCATAGTAACACATGCTCTTCTGACTGGACTCGTTAAGTTGCATATGAAACCAACCATCCTTTGGAGACCATGCCTTTAGTTCGTATGCTCCCAAAGCCACGAACTTACTCCCGACATACGACACGAAATCCCCTGACTGGACGACATTTAAAAAGAAGCTAAAAACACACTTGGTTCTTGTGAATTGTTCTTCGTGTGCTTATTCATGCTGACACTATGCATTATATCACTAACCATATGGACAAGCTTCCTTTACAGAATACGTAGAGTGCCGAGAGAGAGAGAGAGAGAGAGAGAGAAAGGGGGGGAGAGGGAAAGAGAGAGAGAGAGAGAGAGAGAGAGAGAGAGAGAGAGAGAGAGAGAGAGAGAGAGAGAGATTTAGTTTTCTGAGGGTGAAATAAACAAAAGTCTTATTATTACTCCTGCAAATGCACTGGTACCTGAAGTTCCTGATAAGGATGTAGCCTATTTAAATAGACAACTAAAGCACCTTTATTTTTCCCTTTTCTTAGTTAGGCATGGAAAAAATTAAATCCACCCTATCTCAAGGGTTAGATCTTGGCCTACTGGTATCGTCAACACATTTTAATGGGTTATCACTTCAGCTGGAAACATACTCGATGTAGAAGAATAGCATCAACACACAAGTTCGAGAAGGCACTATTAAGGTAACACCCAGCTAGCAGCAGGCTTGGCAAAATCGAAGCTCAAGATTATAAGGTAACTCAACACTTACATAGTTTGCTTGCTCAAGGTATGAGGAACAGCTGTATTTCGGTCGCTGGCAGAACCACTATGGAGAAAAAATAGCACACTGTACATACACACGTACTAAGAAATTACAGGAGCATACACACGTACTAAGAAATTGTATAAAAGTTAGTCAAATCAATAAACATATCAACTTTAGTTTTTTCAGCACTAATGACAGAGCATGGAGGTCATAACTATCAAAGTCAATCAAGACCAAGTACTGGAAAGCAAAGTAGCACTAAGTTAATACTCACAAATAATATCGATCCATTGGATGCGGAAACAATCTGTCACGAGGGAAGATAACATGCCACCCCAAAATCTAGTAGTTCCACAACAATTTAAAAATAATCTTGCTTTCTCACAAATCAGTATCCTCCTCTAATCTAAAGTAGACTTGAAGGCAGCACAGAAACCCTTTGTCTAAAACTCGATAATCAAGAAAATGTGGTTAGCAGGTCAGTGTATATCACACACTACCAGATATAAAAGATTGGACATGTTCATAGATATAGCCAGAATTTTGTTTTTAGTGGACACGAATGAACGGCAAAGTCATTACATTGGGAGCATATCACCGGCAATGCCACTTCTGGGGCGGCTTAGGGGAAATATGTGGTCTGATGGCTTTCTTTTTGCAACGCCAATGGAGATCAACTCATTAGTTCCGGAAGTTGAGCATTGTCATCCTTCTGGGTCACTGTCTCTACTAATTCCGGGGTCCGTGTAGATCGCCGCCCAGCCCAGGGCTAACTAGCCACCACAAGAAGCCTGAATATCGGCACAACAGAATAAGAATATGGACTTTTAAACTGCAGTCGATCTTACTTGGATTCACTAAGATGGGCAACTGCTAAGAACTGCAGAGGTGTTAATAACTACCAAAAGATAACAAGCAGTTCTAGAGACCTACAGTCGCAATGCTCATGCAAACGCTAGGTTCTCCACTGAAGCTGCTGACTTGACAAAGTGCAATGTGCAAACCCTATATTGCCTTCGGCCACCAAAAGCACACACAGTGGTACTAAATATGGTTGCTTGTAAGCAGAGGTCTTAATTATGAAGCACCTCGGAGAAATTTGGCTCTCTTAGGGTGCTTTATAAATAACTTATAATTATTAATGCATCTCCGCCACAGTATTGCAGACATTTCACTTCGGAACCAATTTTTCTTCACGAAACATTAAGCCAAACCATACTCTATGAGAGATTTGGCTCGGCTGCCTTAAGCACAGGGTAACAACAAGGGGGGGGGTGGATTGCATAACTTCCTTGGACCATAAGGAGGCATAGAAGAGCATAGCAAAGAAGGCATTAATGCCACCACGTGCCCCTTCTAATCTCTGCTGGGCCAGCTAATGGTAAGCAAATACCCAGCAGGCCCCCAATTGTTGAAGCTGTGCAGTCTATGCCAAAGGAAAAAAAGAATGTCACACAAAATTATAAGTATACTACTGTGTACACGGTCTATTTTATATAGGAACTGCCCAGTGGTGCTGGGGTAATGGGAATCGATATAAGACTGTTCGTGACAAAATGCTATTCCTCTGCATTTCTTCATGTCCTCACCTGTACAAGCTTAAACTTAATAATTTACCCTTAAATTCCCAGCCTCCTGCATTTTGCAACACACATTTTACTAGAGAACATATATGCAGTGTCAAAAAGTCCTTGCTGTACGTCCACAGCTGCTGTAAGTTCGGTTGGGTAGGAAGAGGGTCACATTTGGGTTATGCATGAAAATATATTTATTGACAGCCCAAAAAATAAATGAATATGTTTTTGGTGTGTATGCATTTAGTGTACTCTCCACCCAACACGATCATTAATGACCTCCTTAGTTTGGCCAGGCATATAGGCCACAAACTCCTGCATTGTCTCTTCTGCTGTAGCACATTCCACTGAGCCTAGGTTTTACTGAAAAGATGGGCTACTAGTGTAGGTCGAATAACTGCCTCGACGGCCAGCAGCCCACCACATACCGTGGTATTTATAGACCATCAGTTAATTTGTAGGAACCATATCAATATTTGAATGATAAAAATCCAAAGTTTACATGACTTAAAACATCGTGTGAGTAAACTTGGAACCTAGATGTACGACCTTGATTCTTGCAACCAAGGTCATGGTTCAGTATCCCCCTGGCGAGTTACTGGCCACATGCCTACATGAGTGCCGAAGGGCATGCTCAGCTTTGTGCCTAGTCTGGCGATTTGTCCAGCTTTAAGCACTGATATGAGATCGTGATAATTTCTCTATTTTGAGACAAACTAAATGGCTGCATTAAACAACCTTTCTCCAAACATAACGTTAGGAAAGCAACAAGGAGTTTCTCGACTACGTTGTAATAAAAAACCAATTGACATGAGAAGCTGGCCCTTGCCCTTATGGCTAATGTGATGGTTGGCAAGGCCAAGCAAAGGCTCTGCTAAGGTTAACTGGAGCCACTACATGGTCCTTCAATTTGATCGGTCAAGACTGGCAGACTCAACCTATCAACTTGACCTAGCTCGGCTCGATTAAGGCTGGCGACGGGTACACACCACTTCGACAGAGAGAGGCCACTACCAATGCAAAATAAGTGCCACTGTACAGGCATAGCAACATTATCAACAAGGAGCTCGGCAGATGCGTGCATTGCATCTTAGTAATAATAAGTCATTTGTATCGCACCTTAAGACAACTAAATCTCTTCCAAGGCATCATTGCATACACTTCTGTTGGCCAATTAACATTGGGAGGGGGAGGGATGGGGCTTGAGTGTGCTGCTATGTTGGGCACCAAGACAGCTGGCATCCGAGTAAGGACCGCAGGGACAACACGGAGCAACAGTCGTTTCTGCATGTACAGAGCGGCTGGCTACCTTTTGACGGAGCACATTGCGAGAGAGAGAGAGAGAGAGAGAGAGAGAGAGAGAGAGAGAGAGAGAGAGAGAGAGAGATATGAAAGGTAAGCTTTGTCGAGTGGCAAGTGCTCTGCCAGGTCTAGGCTTCTGGTGGTGACTGACAAGCACATGGCTCTGCCAGTGCACCACTGCCAGTGCAGTACCGACCGGGGAAAGGGGTGACTCCACAAGCAATGTGGTGGTAATTTTTTAAAGGTAGCACGGACCTCAGCCGGTGGTATTTCTGGCTGCATCCCTAGAAATGGAACTGGAAATCTAGAGATTCATGCACTTTCTAGTGGTTTTCAGCAGAGCAGGTACATAAAATACACGCCTTTGCCAGTGGTTCTTAGCTCAGGGGTTAGATGCTGGCACTTCATGCCCCAAGTAGTAGGTTTGAGTCAGCCAAGCAAGTTATAATGGACCACTGCAAACGGTGCAGCTAAGGCTCAACTGTCATTACACATATAAGACTGACTTTTGAATCAGTCGACCTTCACTTTACTTCTCCAAGCCACAAACATGAGGTGACAAGGCACTATCACGACAAGGGCTACTTACTTGGTCCTCTCTGCAGTCTCACCAAAGTTTCCAGACATGCTTCGGAAAGCTGCAAAGAAACGGCATACTTAGCTTTGGAAAAAGCCGTCGACTTTCATGCATGCTGCAAGTGACCAGATGGTATAATTCAGCAGCCCACCCGTTATTTGTAATTTCAATATACAGAGCAACCGGTGAACATCGACGGTGGGACTGGACACAACAAAGTATTTCAACTCAAGCAGGGTATGATCCCATAAACATTGCAATCCCACAAATGCTGCAATCCCACAAACGCTGCAATCCCAAAAACACTTGTGTTGTGAGCGTGTGTGCGCGCGTATTTCTAAACAGCAAACGACTTAAGCACTCGGAAAACAACCGAACTTGACAATGTTTAATCAACAACTCTTAGACGTTAATCTCACCGGAGCTTCCGCCGTCTGCGCACAGGAACGCTGTGCTCCGATTGGCCACCAGCACTGGCTCCACCACCTCCAGCCCTTCAGACGCTGCCTGCTCATCAGGCCTCTCGGACGTCCCCACTTCCTGCTTCTCCGAATCGGCACTGTAGCCGCCTGCTTCTCAGGCGTCACCACTTGCACTGGCACCTCCGGCTCAGCCATTGGCTCCGGATCAACCATCGCCTCCGGCTCAGTCGCCGCCTCCGGCTCTACAACTCCCTCGACCTTCACCAGCTCGGCAGAAGTGGTCCCATAACCACCTCCTTCATCGGTATCGGCAACAACCGATGGGGTAGGCTGTGCAAGCTGAGACGAGCGGTCCATGGCACTGACTGATGGCGATACCTTATGGATTATGCCGAGCCTCCCCTGTTCGAGTTGAAAGCGCCGTGCCTCTTCCTCGATCAAGAGGGTGCACAGCCAAACGAGCTTTCGGCGAAACAACTCGTACTCTCTTATGGCCTTTGGCTGTTCCCAATAAAAGCTTAAGGCAGAACCCCGAAGCAAATCTGGCATGACTAGCTGAAGCGTCATTTCAATCGACAGATGTGGGGCCACCACATGCTCGAAATAATTTAGCCAGGACAAAAGTTTGAGGCTACCTCTAAATACCTCATGTTCAAAGACCACCTTGCCGGTTTCCTGATCGTGAAGTCCGGTTGATTGAACCATTCCAGTAGATTGAACCTTTTCCGTAGATAAAGCCACTCTATCAATTTTTGTGAGCGTGTGTGTATTGCTAAACAGCAAACGACTTAAGCACTCGGAACAGCCGAACTCGACAATATTCAATCAACAACTCTTCTCTGCAGACGTTAATCTCACCGTAGCTTCCGTCTGCGCCCAGGAACGCTGTGCTCCGATTGGCCAGCGTCGTTGCTAGCGCCAACAGCAGGAACGCTGCGCCTCGATTGGTCAGTCAAGGTCGGGAGGGCCCCCCAGCCCAGAACCGGGAGACAACATCTGGGCGCGGCACTGTCGCAGGCAGGCGTATGCATCTCTATTACGATCTCAACAACTGAGTTACCGGTCCAGTGCTCTAACCCAGTCCAACCGATCGATCTGGAAATCTACCGGCGACAGTGGTTACAAAATAGAAGAGCACTGCCTACCAACCTACAATTTTTGGATTGGCAGGCCATGTAAGGACAGCCTCATAGCAAGTGATACCCCCAATATCTAAGAGGCATTTAGTGGAAAAAAAAAATATATATATATATATATATATATATATATATATATATAATGCTTGCAATATATATATTATATTACATGCTGACCCTGTGCATGTCACCCCTAACCATGTTATTCATTGTGTTTGTTTTTCAAGCATGATTTTACTTACCATTCAATTGTATTTCCCTTTGCAGCAAATGTAAAGCGCCTAGAAAGAGATTAAGTTCTCTGAGGGCGCTTTATCAAGTGTATTATTATTATTATTATTATTATCATAAAACCCCAAGCATTGTCAGTCCAATTCAATGGCTATCATCGGATGTAAAAGTCAACAGTACTGAGACTCAATACTTCTCAGTAGTAGCATGATGACATTTAGCATAGAATTTTCTTTGGAACACATGCTTAAGTCATTGAGTAGTTCATTGAGCAAAGAAAATGGCAGGCGGCAAGCCATCCTTGAATACATAAGGTGACTGCCCTGCCAGATATACAAGCCGAGCGCTTCCCATCCAGCACAGAATATTGTCTCAATCTACAACTTGAGAAAACTCAGCCTCAAATTTAGACATTTAAGTAGCCAACCTCATTACACCTGCTACCGGTGTGAGAAGTGTCACCTCATAAGCCAGCTCAAATAACCTGACAGCAGGCTGGCTTTAGGACAGTCTACGAATAAATCTGCTGTAAAAGATGGAAAGTCTCCAAAGCAACCTACGTGCCGGTGGTGACGCTCCCTACCCCAAGTAATGGCTTTCTGCTTGGCCAAGGCTGCTACCTTTGTCAGTGGGTGCAAACTTCGGACACACATAGTAGAGAGCGACTACACAGATATTGAAGTTGTACAACTCAGGTTAGGTGCTCCGGATATGCATCATCTCCAAGCCTCAGCCTTGGGGCCTGTGGAATCACACTAAAGACCTTTGTAGTTAATGTAGACCTAATGATGGTCTGCAGTCAGTAACTCAGTGCATCTGTAGCTCACCGTCCACAATCATCTCTGGGCTTTGTAGCCAGCCAACCATTTAGAGAGGGCTGATCCAACTCAGACAGCATCACAGTAGTTCAAGCTAAAGGTATGTGGTAGTCATGCAGCAGTCCAATTTGCCGGGGGGATTGAGGAGGAAGTGGATGAGGAGGAGGAAGTAGAAGAGGGGGAAGAGGTGGAGGAGGAGGAAGAGAAGGAAGAGGAGGAGGTGAGTTAGTGACCAGAGCACTGAGCACAACCAAGAGAAGTTTGCACTCGGTTAAGAGCTTCAAGAGTAAAACGAAGGTATGTAACCAGGTCGGGCCACAGATTCCATTGCTTCTTTAGCGAAGCCGATGGCATACGTGTGTATGCCTCTTCAGTCCACCGTGGTAAACGCACTAAGCCAGTGTGCAAGCAAGCAGCCACCGAGCTGAGCTGCAGGCTCTCACTTTACACAGCAACAATGCACAATTTCTCTCGAAAAGCATTCGAAATACTCTTGCTGCCAAGTTCAAAATGGCTTTTATTAAATTTTTTTAAATTCAGCCTTCGTCCAAAACTAGAAACAGGTAATTTTGCAGTTCATCAAATCTTGTCACTTAAGTGATTATATTAATCCCATTCAATAGTGATAGAAAGTGGCCTGAAGTGCCAAGGGGCTTCTGCATGCTAAGGAGAGGGTACCTCCTAGCTTTAAGGACAGCTTATTAACGTCTAGCTGCAGATGGACTTGCTCAATCATAACCCACCACCATAGTTGCATCGACAGCTGCTGCCAGCATCGACAGCTGTGCTTACGCAGGGGCTGACTGCCAGCTGGACAAATAGCCAGCTCGTGAAATTAGGAAGTAAATCGTCCCACGGAATGTCCTCCCAGCAGTAACATGCCTATCTCTATATTAGAGCCAACAGAAACATACCACAATCAAAGGCTTGCACCAGCCTGTACACAGCAATGTCAAAACGGTCTAAGTTTAGTATTACTACAATGGAGTGGATGCATTTCCAAGACTATCACAACAGAAAGCTGGACAAAACTGCTGACGACTTTAACTTTTCCACACTCTGCTGCTTTTTAACTTGCCACATCTGCAACTACCTAGAACAAAACTCAGCAGGTCTGCTGAGCTTTTGTCGGTAGCTAAGCAACAACATCATTGCAGTTCTATCTTCATTTGCTCCCAATCAAGCATAGCATTGACTTCTATATCCTCTTTTTTTCCTAGAGTTCCTAGAGGTCAGTTCAGTTGCTTGCACTAACCTACCTATATGAACTCCTCGACATTTCAGAATGCTCTTGCACCACCCACTCCTTGGCTGCCAGTCGTCTTGTGACTTCTTGCACTAAATTGGAAATCGTTCGGTGATTGGCCTTAAGTTCATATGTACTAAGTCTGAAACTTACTACCGGCTTCTGTCAACAAATGTACTGACTTAGTACCAGTTACATCTGAGCAACAGATGCATCTGCTCAGCTTTCCACGCACCCCCCCAAACTTGTCTTGTTTCTTCCCGTGCACTTTTCGTGCTTACTTGTGTGAGATGAAGTGCAATATTAACCAGGAGTTCGACTAACCAGTGGCAGCGAGTCATTTCTTGTGTGCTTTTGCATGCTTGCATTCGTGACATCCCGTCTCGACTTCTGCAACTCACTGCTTACTGGCCTACCAGCATGTGCGATCAGGCGATTGCAGCTGGTGCAAAACTCTGCAGCTAGGCTTGTCTGTCGTGAGCATTGCAGTTGCCACATTACTCCACTTCTCGCCGACCTGCACTGGCTACCAGTCAAGCAGCGGATTGACTTCAAGGTTTTGTCCCTCACTTTTAGGTCCCTTCATTCTATGGCTCCAGCCTATCTGCCAGATATACTACCCCATCAGGCCAAGCATCGTACCACCCGCTTTTCGGAATCCAACAGTCTAGAAATACCTCATACAAACCTTTAATCCTTTGGAGACCGTGCATTTAGTTCATATGCTCCCAAAGCCTGGAACTCCCTCCCGACCTGCGTCAGAACATCTCCTGACCTGACCACATTTAAAAGGAACCTAAAAACACACCTATTTAGGACAGCATTTAGTGGGTCCCTGTGATTCGTCCTTGATGTGCTTATGCGTGCTGACACTGTGCATGCTGCCACTAACCACATTTGCATGCTGACCCTGTGCATGTCACCCCTAACCATATTATTCATCTCGTTTGTTTTTTCAAGCATGATTGTATTTACCATTCAATTGCATTTCACTTTACAGCAAATGTAAAGCGCCTAGAGAGAGATTAAGTTCTCTGAGGGCGCTTTATCAAGTGAATTATTATTATTATTATTATTGCATAAGCATGATACTTGTTTCCTTGTACAGGCTTGTCTAAGCATGTTACCTTGCACGTCAATAACCTTTGGTAATTGGTTCTCTTCATTCAGTTCAAAGTACGGGATAAAGATTTGGTTTCCTCGGGGTGCTATACAAATGACTTATCATTAATATGATTATTACCTCTGCTGCCCTATAACCTGCACCTGCCTTCCAACCAATGGTCTTCTTGATGGTATCTACTGATCTACTGCCTCTACTTACCCCCCAAGTACCTGGTTCACACTGGACTGGTGTGTGTATGTATGTGCATATATATATATATTCGACGGCAGTAGTCAAAGGCGAGCGTCTCAACATCTGTCATTAATGCTGATCACCTTCACAGAGGCACACAGGTCAGCCTGACCATGTCTATGTCAGTAGCTATCGATATTCAAGCAAGTCAAGCAGCATACGATAGATCCGGTTAATACCATTTGGTTCAAATCATTCAGTGTATACCATCTAGTGGCATGCACGTGGATATTGGAGCAAAGGAAGTAAAGCCAGCAGCCATGGCCCATCAGAACTGGGCTGGACCTGGAAGAGGTGCCCCAGACCCAGGCAGCAAATGCTAAGTATAAGGTCACAAAGGCTTGCTAGTGATGCAACACAATGTTTGTACACTTAGCTGCAAACAAACCCTTTCAGTATGGCTGCTGTAGCTTTAAATTCGTACCGACTAATAAGAGGGTTTTCTACGACATCGGTTATACTGAAGTCAGGCAAAGCTTGTACAAATATTTATTGATAGCCCGAAAACAAACACGTATGCTTTTGGTATGCACGCATTTAGTGTGACTTCGTCCAACCACAGTACTTTACGCCCTTTCTTGTCTGGAAAGAAATAGAGGCCACCAGCTTCTGCGTTGTCCCATTTGCTATGTATGGCACATTCAGCTGAGCCTGAGTTTTACTGAAATGGTCGGCTACAGGTGTAGACCAAACACCTGGCCTCAGCGGCCTGTCACACTGCTCCATGGTCTTTTTTATAGGGTTCTGATTAGGCAACTGGCTGAGCCACTGCACCAGCAGCAAACAAGAATTCGTAACGGTTTCGTTTTCGCCTGAGTGCATTAAAGAAGGGGCTAGTCAGGGCATTGGCATAGGCACGTTGCTAATAAAATTTTGATCCAGACCAGCTGAGAAACTGACAGGGATGAAAAACGACATTAACAAATTATCCTGTGCAGGTTGTGAGCAGCAAGTAAGCAATGCTACCAACTCTGCCAAAGCAACTCGTGACCGTCGGACGATATGCCACATCCACCAGAAGCAGACTATCGTCTAACAATCACGAAAGAGGTCCCGCAGGTTTTGCATTAACTAAAGCATGGGTGTGCATGTGCTGGGGTCAGCCCAAGCACATTCCGACGGCTGTAACTGCAATGCTTGCCATACAAGCTAGACAGACTTCACTTGTGGCATTGTGGTGCACTGCTTGTGCCCAAATGCCATCCAGCAACGCATGAAAAACACGAACAGGCATAACTACGCAAAAGGCTGGTTTGCATGCCAACAAAGCAGGTTTCACGATTCCTCCTTATTATCCAGGCTAAGCTATAGGCACCACAGAACAGGTAGGGGACAGACTACGAAGGTGCAAGAAGCGGCTGCGGTGGGTTGAAGCTCAAGAATCCGAGCGACCGTCCGCATACCTCCTCCGTGCGGTCCTCCGCACCCCTCCTTCAAGCCGGACTAAACGGAAGCCAGTTAATTACGAAAGCAGAATGCGTCGATGCTCGCATCGACGCATTGCAGGCCTGGGCTGCATTTATGGTGGAGCCACACAAAAGAAAATTTGGCGCGTTATATTTTATAAAGACGGCACAGAATGAGATGGCATCAAGCTAACTGGTCGTACAGTTTACCTGATTCTGAGTGGCCATCGCCTTTGGGACCGGGAACCGCCATGGCAGCTACGGCAGCTCAAATGAGCGGTAGGTGGTTCCTGCATTACACTTGTATTAGCTGAAGGTCCAAAAGATTGCTCAAATATTCAATATGGTATTTAAAATTCTCCAAGTTTGTGTATTTAAAAATATTCAATCTCAATTCTAAAAAAATTAGGTGGCGACCCAATAGTAAGGGCGATAAAAGAGCTTTCAGTTTGTTTGGCACCCTTTCGCTTAGGTTTTGCTAGCAATGCTGATATGCCAATCGAATTCATTCACTTTCTATCTATCATTAGGATTACAAATTCCTTTAAACAACTGTATTCAAATCAAGCAGTCTTTTTCTTTGTGGATTCATGCCAGGGTTAACATCTCATTAACTAAAGAGGGTAATTCCCATAAGGTAGTTTCATCCAGGTAATTTTCTGAACGGTCTGGTCGAGGCCACCAAAGCTCTAGCTTTCGTTTACGGTACCGGTACGCTTACTATTCACTTGCAAGTAAGTAAGCGGGGATTGTCAGAAGTCTGAACGGCTTTTTCGGTGATCACGTGAGCTTACCACATGGGACATGGCTACCGTCTACCTACGCAAAATTGATGTAGGTATCTAAATATGTGTATCCAAAAACGTTCTTCACCGTAGCCCATTTCACAGCCATACGATCACACTAGCTTATGCCTGTGAAAAATCATGGGAAATTTAATTGATGCATTATACTGCAGGCCTAAGTCTCCAATTTTCTGGTGGTTAGCCCATTTAAGTTCATGATCCCGGCCTACTGTGGGGCTTGGATTCCATACCACGGCCTAGGTCTTCAAGTGCTCGAATCTTACCTCCAGTCTCTTTCTATTTTTGACCTTGTCATGAGTACGGCGTTCGCTGAGCTTCGACAGCACAAAGCTACCGAGCTTGTTCTCCAGTCCTGTCGAATGCTACATTTCTGTTGACTTTCGTTAGTGTTAGAAGTTGAAGTTAACGCATAGGTGTGTGCTGGTAGTCTTTAAACTTATACTAACTAACAATGTAGTAAGCCCCCTCTGTGACGAATTACGGATGGATTCAATTTATACACTTACATCACTTACTAAAAGTAGGACCAGCCACGCGTGTTGCTTATGTGCTTATGCATGCTGACACTGTGCATGCTGCCACTAGCCATACTTGCAAGCTGACCCTGTGCATGTCACCCCTAACCATGTTACTCTTGCTGCTTATCGAGCGTGCTACCACTAATCATTCGATCGTGCTTCCTTTGCAGCAGGTGTGAAGTGCCTAGAAAGAGATTGAGCTATCTGAGGGCGCTATATCAAATGTATTCCTAGTATTTATTTTTACTATATTGTAGCCAGGTCATAAGTCAGACAATAGTAACTTTCGTACATTATTATACATCACGCTGCTCATAAGCCTTGGCCTATCGTGGCTATTTCATAAGCACTCGGTTCTAATTCAGCGGCCACCTCTTTGTTCGAAATCCAGGTTCAGCTATCAAGCTCATCGTCCATAATCTTATTGCTTACAACGGCCATGCGCTCTGCTATGAAACTTGGTTGGTAAACCTGGAGTATTTTTTATTATTTGGAATCAGTTTTGCAGTACTTTTTTGGAAATGGCATCTGTATGGAAGTTCGATTATCTTGGGAGGCTGGCTGGCCTGGGCCATTGGCGGCCATAGCATGAAAATGCACAAGCGCAATTGCTTGAAATTTGGTTCGTAAACGTGGGACATTACTTGCTTTAATCTGCAATAAAAAAAACCGCAATGGCAGCTGTACCGTAGTTTGACTATTTAGAGCTACAGCATAGGCTGAGCCACTGGAGGCCATAGCATGAGAACGAGCAAGCGAAATCGCATGCGGTCTGATGGGTAAACGTGAAACATCGATGTTCTTTAATTTGAAATCAAAAACGCAGTTTTGTGAAGCTTTTTGTGGAAAGGGCTGCTTTATTTCAGCTCCCATGTTTTGAGCTGCCCTTTGGGCCGGGCCATCGGAGGCCGTTGTAAGAGAACATACAAACGCGATCGGCTGAAATTTTGTGAGTAAAATCGAGATACATTTTTCTATTTATTTGGAATCAAGGTCACTGGTACGTGAAGCGTTTTGAGGAAATTGCAGGTGTATCGCCGTTCGAACGTGTAAAGAGGCTGGGCTCCCCTGCGCCGTTTAGAGCAATAGGGGGAGAACGGTCGAGCGCAATCGCATACAAGTTTATGGGTAAACCCGTAGCACCATTCTGTATAATTTGAAATCGAAACCGCAGTTTGCTGACGTTTAATGTTGAAAAGGCAGGCGTATCGCAGTTATCCATAAGACCCGCTGAGAAATGTAGTTGGCTCATCGAAGTTGCACCGATGTGTGTTCATTGACGCGTGTCGACGGTAGCAGGGCACAGAAAAATAGAGACAATACTTTAGTTTAGCTACTCCGTCTCGTTAATTCAGAGTAGTCTGCTCGACTGACTCAGCCGGCCATATCCGTATAGCACCTGCCGTATTGTGCTTCTCACTTGCAAGCCCAAAGTACGACTGGCTAACTATCGCTGAAAATGTCTAGCTGTACTTTCTTATAGATCCTGACAAAGCAGGTTCCAATTTTCATGATGGAACTTTTTATAATATTGCTGATGTGGCATGAAAACACTCTAAAGTTTTTCGTGGTTCATGAATTATAAGTATTAGGACCGGACAAGAGTCGTGACCTATCGTTTACTAAGTATAACTTGACATCTGTAGTGATGTTCAGGCCGTTTTATGCTATGACTGGTGCTTCGCAGATGTGGTTCACCCAAGACTCTGGAATACCCCGTTACGAACAGCAAATTACCGGGTTAAGGTATAGGCTCTCCTGATTTCTGCTCTGAGACCGTCGGCCTGCATGCATCGGTGCAGCATTTGCGACTAGTTAGCCGCGCTTTAAGGTGCTACCTAAAAGAAATCTGTCGCGCCTCGGCAAGGACTAGCTAAGTATGATGCATGGACATGTGTTTTTGGAACAGGACTTTAGCTCAGGAGCTGCTAAAGCGCGTTCATGACATTTGGTGTCAAGACTTTGGCCATTGCTCTGGAAGAATGCCAGTCATCTTTCGCTTTAGTCTCAATGCTTCTGACTATTTCGGTGAGTATAGGACCTGTAATGTGGCTTTCAATATTGACTGGGTTGAGGCAAGTCGCGATCGTGGCATTGTGCTGGTGAAAGCTTAAGTAACTACTTGGTCAGGCAAAACATTCCAGGTTCGCAAGTGTAACCGTCTGCTGAAATTGTGCGAATTATCAAGCAGTACCTGACAATAGTTAAGCAAATTGCAGAATATTCTGACACCCTATTTCTAAGCAAATTGGAAATCATCGCTCACCAAGTCCAACGTGCCGAAATCGCAGCTTAGGGAATTTTAGCGATATTGGCACGTATTTTTTTTTTATAAAAGTCTGGTTACTGAAAGCTGAAAGCAGAGAAATTTCGGCTAGTGGAGAAAAATTAATTATATACAAATGAAAAGCTCCGGTTAACCAGAAAAATGCTGATATTCTGAGACTGCTAAGTACCACAAAGTTACACTCGAAAACCTAATCTTCAAAATCAAGTCTGCCAGAATACTTCTTGTAGCATATGCACTAAATCCAGGTGTTCTGCTCCAAAGCGACATTTCCCTCTACAACCACATCAGCTTCATATTCCAGTCTGCCTACTTTCAGCTATGTAACATTCCCAAAATTCGGGCCTGTTCAGACAAGGACACATCATAAAGTTAGTCCGTGAATTTGTTGAATCCCATCTCGACTTCTTAAATTGACTAATTGCAGGTCTGTCGGCCTCTGCAGTCAGGAGCTTACAGTTGGTGCTATTTCTATGCAGCCATGCTTATCTGTCGTGAGCATTATAGCTGCCACATTACTTCATTTCTCGCCAACATGCACAGTCTCCCAATCAAACTGCGCATCAAATTCAAGGTTTTGTCACTCACTTTTAGGTCCCTTTATCCTCTGGTTGCAGCCTACCAATCATAACTACTCCCCAACCAGGCTAGGCATCGTCCAACCAACTCTCCTGACTGAAATTCTTAAGCTTTATCTTGTACGAGCCTCAAGTCCTTGAGAGACCGTGCCTTTAGTCCGTATGCTCCCAAAGCCTGGCTCACATCCGAATGGCGTCACAACATCGCATGAGTTGATCACATTTAAAAAGAAGTTGAAAAACGCACCTGTTTCTCGAAGCATTTAGTGGGTCCTTGTGATTGGTCCTTTGTGTGCTTATTCATGTTGACACTAAGCATGTCACCCCTTACCGCGTACCCATGCTTGTTTACAGCATATTTAAAGTGCCTAGAAATAGATTAAGCTCTCTTAGTTAGGGAGCTATACAAATGTTTTATTATTTTATTATCACTCAAATGGTTAAGTGCTTTTATGCTTGCCACATTGGGCAGCCACACTGAGAGCTGCCAAACCGCCTGCATTTCGATTAAAAGTCACACGTTGCTGTCATCAAAGCTATTGTATTTTTGTATTGTATCTCCGCCTGTAACTCCACAAAGCCACGAAGACTAGATGGGTTTAATGCAGGAGAGTGTTGTATAGCGCACTCTCAACCTAAGCGGCTTTCGGTATGCATTCGGTAGCCAACAGACTTAATCTCATTCAACAAAGAGAAAGGGGGAAGCATAATAGAGTCAGGAGAACAGTTGAAGTAGTGAGTAGCATGGCAGTAGCAGCTCAGGACCGCTGAAAAGGATGAGCCATAGTCGCCAGCAGGAGAGTAGTTGTCGTTGCGTAAGAATTGTGGAAGCGAGTTCCAGAGTATAGGACCTGCAGAGCTGAAGCTTCTGTCGCCAACGATGCTTAAGCGGAGGAATTGAACAGCTAATTTATTGTCCATACAGGACCTGAGGGCACGAGGACGCTGAAACTGATGCAGTTCAGGTAGGTTTGGAGAAGCCAAGCCGTGGCGGGCATTGTGGATCAGCGGGCATTGTGGATCAGCGTAAGAACTTTGTTCAGTATCCGTTGATCAACCGGCATACATCCCAGCTCTTTTAGCAAAGGAGACACGTGGTCAAACCTCTGGGACTTGAAAACTAGAATTGCAGTCATATTCATAGCCATTTGCAGTGGCCTAGTTACTTTTTCGGCAGCCCAGCCACAAGGGAATTACAATAACCAATCCAAGACAGAACTAAGGAGCTAGTTAAATTTGTTGCAAGCCACTGTGGAAGACAACTCCTAATCTTAGATAGGGATCAGACGTGATGGCTGGCTGTAGAAGCAGTCTTCGGAATGAAGCTTTTAAATGTAGGCAGTTGTCGAAAGCGACACCTAAATTTTGAGCGTGTGGTGATGGTCGCACGACAGCATGACCTGTTAGAAGAGCAAAGCCTTCTAATCCAGCCACGCGCTTAGGGTGTGCTATGAGCAGCAGTTCGGTTTTATCGTCAATTAGTTTCAAGAAATCTCCGACAGCCAGGATCGAATGTCGACAAGACAAGCATTCAGTTTATCAGTTGCTGCAGCAGATTCCGACGGTTTGAATGACAAACACAGCTGAGTACCGTCAGCATAAAAGTTATGTAATAATAAAAATAATAATGCACTTGATAAAGCGCCCTCGGAGAACTTGATCTCTTTCTAGGCGCTTTACATTTTCTGCAAAAGGAAACGCGATTGAATGGTGAGTAATGTCATGCTTGATAAACAACAAGAATAACATGGTTAGGGGTGACATGCACAAGGTCAGCATGCAAGTGTAGGTAGTGGCAGCATGCACAGTGTTAGCACACATATGCACATCAAGGACGAATCACAGGGACCCACTAAATGCTGTCCTAAATAGGTGTGTTCTTTAGTTCTTCTTAAATGTGGTCAAGTCAGGGGATGTTGCGACACAAGTCGGGAGGGAGTTCCAGGCTTTGGGAGCATACGAACTAAATGCATGGTTTCCAAAGGATTTGAGGTTTGTACGAGGTATTGGTTTAAGAAAATTTGCTGTCATCCATGTGCGGATGTCATCCATACATCCAGCAAGGGAGTTGAGAGAATTCGAGGTGCTCGAAGGCTGGAAGGGATGAAAGCAAAGGTACAACTGAGTGTCATCCGCATAGAAGTAATGTATCTCCGTCAGTAACTCCACAAAGTCATAAAGACCATGTGGGTGTTACGCAGGAGAGTTGTATATAGCGCACTCACAGCCGAAGCGGCTTTCGGTACGCATTCGGTAGCCAACAGACTTCGTCTCACGCAACAAAGAGAAAGTGGGACGCATAGCAGAGTCAGGAGAGCAGTTGAGGTAGTGAGTAGCATAGAAGTAGCAGTTCAGGACCGCTGAAAAAGATGTGCCATAGTCGGCGGTTGGAGAGTAGATGTCGTTGCCTAAGAATTGTGGAAGCGAGTTCCACAGTCTAGGACCTGCAGAGCTAAAGCTTCTGTCACCAACTGTCTTTAAGCGGAGGAATGGGACAGCTAATTTATTGTCCACACAGGACCTGAGGGCGCGAACAGGCTGAAACGGATGCAGCAGTTCAGCTAGGTACGAAGGAGCCAAGCCGTGGCGGGCCTTGTGGGTCAGCATAAGAACTTTGCTCTGTATCCTTTGCTCAACCGGCAACCATCCTAGCTCTTTCAGCAGAGGTGACACGTGCTCAAACCGCTGGGACTTGAAGACCAGCCTTGCAGCCATATTCATAGTCCGCTGTAATGGCAAAATAGCTTTCTTTGGCAGCCCAGACAGAAGGGAATTACAATAATCAAGCCGAGACAGAACTAAAGAGCTAGTAAAATTTTTTACAAGCCACTGTGGGAGACAGCTTCTAATCTTGGATAGGGATCGGATGTGATGGCTAGCTGTAGAGGCAGTCTTCTGAATGAAGCTTTTGAAATTGAGGCAGCTGTCGAACACGACACCTAGATTACGAGCACGTGGTGAAGGTCGCACAATAGCATCACCTATTTGCTGCCATCCATGTGCGGATGTCATCGATACATGCAGCATGTGAGTTGAGAGAATTTGAGGTGCTCGAAGGCTGGGAGGGATCAAAGCAAATGTTCAAATGAGTGTCATCCGCATAGAAGTGAAAGCCTAGATTGTGCAGCAATCACATCAGCATGAGGGAGAGTATAAACCATGTAAAGAACCGGACCTAGCACGGAGCCCTAAGGAAACCCATATTTCAGCGGTTTCTCGGATGATCTTAGTCCATTCATGTCTATACACTTGAGTCTCTCACTGAGATAGGACTTGAACCATTGCAGAGCAGTGCCAGTGATGCCCTGGCGAGATGAGAGGTGCTGTAGAAAAACTTGGTGATCGATAGTATCAAAAGCTGCCGAAAGATCGAGCAAAACAAGCAGACACGTGTTATCCTATTTCACGGGATTTAGCCACGTTTCCCAAAGGTTGAGTATAAATGGAGAACAGCAAGTGTCCAGGGGCGGACGTTTGAGAGACTCCACAGGTGACCCATCTCGTGGATGAGACCTGACCCCCACACGACACAGATTGAACACGATCAGACCAGTACGATTTAAACCACGCCAGTGCCTTATCTTCAAGGCCGATCGTTGTTGTAAATCGTTCAAGTAGGACATCATGATCAATGGTGTCGAAGGCAGCTGAGAGATCTAGCAGAGCTAAGGCAGTGACATTCCCGTCATCGTAGCCGCATAGAATGTCATTGTTAACACGGAAGGGAGCAGCTTCAGTGGAGTGCTGCCTCTTGAACCCTGGTTGATATATTTCTGACATTTCATTTTTTTCAATATGTGCAACCAGCTGCTTAGCGACAATTTTTCGAGAATCTTTCACATGAAATGAAGAAGGGAAACTGGGCAATAGTTTGCAAGGACCTCTGTATCTAACCCAGACTATTTAAATATCGGTCTAACGATTGCCGATTTGAAGGACTTGGGAGCAACCCCTTTTTTCCAAAGTATGCTCTCTGGATGAAATAAAAACGCAACATGTTCGAGCAGATATCACATGACGTAATTAATCAGTTAAACTAATTAGACCTCTCATATTTGCAACGACCTGTTGGACTCACTAAGGAATGGAGCCGATGAAACTCTCGCAAAAATCGGCCGTTACGCTACTCCAGGCTCATTGCAAGGGGAGAAAGTGCACCAATAGATTCGATACAGACGGCCAACTTCCGCAACCGTTGCTTGACTTCATCTAATAAACTCTTGGTTTAGATTTAGGTCCCTAGACTGACTGCCAGTCTATATCCATAACTGGTCAGTAACCGAGCTCATAGGTGTATTTTAGAACATTCTTGACTCTGGTGGTAACATGTGAAAAGTTTTCGTATTGAAAAATATAATCTTATTGAAAAAGTGACATCGCATACGGCAGTTCCACCCTCTGAAGGTCTAAATCAGTGTTCCTCAACCTTCCTAATGCCACGACCCTTTAATACATTTCCTCGTGCTACGGCGACCCCCAAACATAAAACTTGTGTGTGCAAAATCTGGAAATGCGTGTTTTCCGACGGTCTTAGGCGACCCCCGCGAAAGGGTCGTTCGACCCCCAAAGGGGTTACGACCCTCAGGTTGAGAACCCCTGGTCTAAATAGTCATCTTGGGCCGTTATGTGGTGGACGACTTCGATGCCATTTCTGCTGAACCGCCCAAATTAAGAGATTTAGTTCTTTGAAGGAGCTATACAAATGTTTCATATTTATTATTAATTCAAACGGACCCACCAAATGCTGTGAAGAAAAAGTGTGTTATCAGCTTCTGTTTAAATGTCGTTAAGTCAGAGTAACTGTTAATAACTGCTACGTTTAAAAACAGCAGTTCATGGTCAGGCTGGGAAGGACATGCGATACTGAAATTGCGGCGAGCTTGCAGTTCTGTGTAACTGATATTCATTATTTGCGGTTCCTGAATTGTAGCAGCGAGGAACCGTTAAGCAATAATCTATGGCCGAGGCGGCATAAAAGCCTGCGCCATGAGACAGGCAGTCTGCTGTGTTTCCGAAGTTGGCCGCAGGCCTTAGAGCTGATTTGAGCTCTAGGACACTGAGCCACTGACGCATGTTATGGCCGCCGTTAAACGCCCGAAACCCTCCGGCGTTGTCAAATAGACTTCTCCACGCAATTGATACGGACTTGTTATGTTGAGGTATGGGCGCTCTTCATCGCTGCCATGTTTTGCACTTGTCGGCATACCTACATGCATATGCATTAGCGGTGCACCTGCAAGCTGCAGGCTGCGATACAAGGTCCAGGACTTTGCCACTAGTCGTTTCGCACCGGCCGAGACAAGCACTATTATGAGCACTGCGTTTGCTAAGTTCCGTACGGACGTGGAAGCCGCACACCATGTTTGTTGCAATATGGAGAACATCGACGGGTTGTGAGCATAATACAAAATATAATAAACCAATTTTTCCATCAAACAAGCTGCGTTGGTGGAGCCACTGAATTGGCTGAGTTGTTAGGATACCGCGTGTGCTGAACAAGCAGTACATAGTTCAAAATGGGGCGTTTGGCTGAACTTCGGAGGAACAAAAACCACACACACACACACACACACACACACACACACACACACACACACACACACACACACACACACACACACACACACACACACACACACACACACACACACACACACACACACACACACACACACACACACACACACACACACACACATATATATATATATATATAGATATAGTGCTGGCCCGAAAAAATCTACGTACCCTGAGGGTTGACTTGTAATCTTTGATTATTTAGTTTTTTCATGACTGCGTGTCAACAATATTTTACCAAAGCATGTGATTTGCATGACAGCAATAAGAAATCGAACATGTTAAAAACCTAGTTATCTTAACACGGGAAAAATATGTGCAATGAACCCACTTTTGTAGTAACTGGGGCAATTTCTGGCTACCGACATAGTCACCACTTTCGTCAGATCTTATTTTCTAGTACCGTTGGAGCGCTGCCAAGTATGACTTACTAGATGCATCTAGTATCCGAATCTATAAAAAATTATCTCACTAACCGTGATGGGCATTTTTCAGCAATTATTGAGAGTTGGAAGCATGATGCTAACGTGAGCGTTCACAATCTTAAGTTTGATTTGGTTTGAAGAGATGCTAAAATTTGATAACTCGGTGGAGGGGAAGAAATCAAAAAGCGTTTTCTGGTAAACAAGAAATTAAAGAATTCTTTAGCATTGTGTCCTAGGTTTTAACTACTCAGTTTGCTAAATGCATGCACTAAATTAAACCACCGTCTCATAATTTCAAGGGGACACATAAACCATGCAGGTCACCGTGGTTTTGGCATCTCATGTGTTAGCCAAGAATTCTACAGCTGTGTTGTAGTACTCTACGTCTCTTTTTTCATCAGAAAACGTAGTTAGCTGGTTTCTTGCTCTAGCTGTGCTACCGATTTTTTGCATATTCTCAAACCAGATCTGGCCTTTGTATGTGCATGTGCAAAACAAGAAGTCTCAAACCTTGAACATTCTCCAAACTAGTGCCCGACACGGTTGTTAAGATGCATTTCTCTAGGGAGGTACGTATACCTGGCACATCCAAAAATCTTCCTTCACCGTCTTCTGATTGTACTGCTAAAACAATCCTTCGAAAAACGAAACTGTTTCTGCATCCACGTGAAACCGCCAAACAAGTTAGTTGTGCATGTTTTCCCGAAATTAGTAGTCCAACCAAGGTGGGAGCATGCACTATCTGGTACATTTACCGCTTCCTCACATTAATCCTACACTGTGGCAGTACTTTTGGCGGTGGTTTTTATAAAACTCAGCAAAGTTTTAGATTTGTTTTAATTCCCATTATGTGAAAGAGAATTTTTCAGGCTAGCATATATATATATATATATATATATGTGTGTGTGTGTGTGTGTGTGTGTGTTCTGGCCTAAAAAATCTCATAATATATATATATATATATATATATATATATATATATATATAACCAGTTTCAGGCAGTCCATTTTTCTAATGTAGGGAGGGTTTCTATTGGAAATTATCTTTTATTTTTGCGGCAGGGCTCTATTATAGGAAGCTAGTAAATATATCTCACATGTTATGAAAGTTGGTATCCATAGACACTCCAAAAATCCTGCTCGATCTTAAATGCTGTGCCTACGTTTCTAGGTGCCCACTACGTTGAACTGTATCTTTAGGGATGTACATGCCACCAATAGCATCAGCACAGGAATAAACTAGTTTGCCTTTTTAACATAAATGACACGAGATCTGTCAGGCATAATATAATCATGACCAAAACAATTTAACAAACTCTAACGGATATTATGAAGTGCAGCTGCTACCTGACTGCTGACTAAACTTGACTTTTGCTTCTGAATGGCTATTTCTGAACAGTACTGTAAATATGTCTGCCCACGGAGATTGAAATGGATCACTGTGGAGCCAAGCTATGGATATTAGGCAGCGAGCTAAAATATTTCGGTTTACATGCACCAGTCCAATTGCTCCTTGGTAAGTAAATGAAGTCAGAGAGGTTGCGAGACAGTGAGGAAGATTGGAGGCAGAAGAAGGGGAGAGAAGGAGTAGAAGAAGGAGAAGGGGAGGAGGAGGCGAAAGAGGAGGAGGAGGAGGCTTTAGTTAACAGCTCAAACCGTGCGTGCTTGTAGTCTTTGGGACATCCACTGGCTTTCTTGTATTCCGGTACGTCGTGGAATTGTCTTATATCAGTGCCACTAAATTCGAATAGGATCTGCGTTTCTTTTTGCCTGGAAAAATTTATCAGTAATCAACACACTTGCTCACGAGCAGAGATTTGTAACATACTGTTAGAATAAAAAATATTTACAAAAGCCGTCTGCCCTGCACGCCTCGTTTGGGGAGGCCCGAGTCACCGGGCTGCTATTAAGAGACAGGGTCAACTGCGAGCTTAATGCGTGCTGATACCACAGAAACAAGTGCTCTTGGACTGATCTTAGTGGTGCTCAACTCTGGCCGCATTGACGTTGGACACTTTTGGCCCAACAGTGGGGAAACACTTGATCTGCTGCTGGGCTTCGAGTGACTAAGTTGCTGTTGTCTTCCATCAATGGTCTTTCTGATTCTCGGCCGAGGTTGCCTTCATACAAACTTCTAGTGGCACATCCTTCGTGTCTGTTCTACTGCTATACGTGCACTTTAAAAACACCGTCCTTGAAAGGAACTGCTAGTTAACTCAAGCATCGGAATGAGCTCTCACAGAGCTCATTCCGGTGACTACATTATAGCACATTTGAGATGACCTATATCCCGATTTTAAGCTCTCGGGCCACTGGCTGATTGCACCGTTGATTATAAGCCTCAAACTTCGATGAGGCTTGCGGTTCACTAGCCTACCCGTCTACCCGTCTTACATACCTTGCTTACAGGTGTTACATGGCTTCAGTCGCATCCAGGGTAATAAGACAAGGCTCTGTGAGAGCTCATTCCGATGCTTGAGTTAACTAGCAGTTCCTTTCAAGGACGGTGTTTTTAAAGTGCACGTATAGCAGTAGAACAGACACGAAGGATGTGCCACTAGAAGTTTGTATGAAGGCAACCTCGGCCGAGAATCAGAAAGACCATTGATGGCAGACAGCAGCAACTTAGTCACTCGAAGCCCAGCAGCAGATCAAGTGTTTCCCCACTGTTGGGCCAAAAGTGTCCAACGTCAATGCGGCCAGAGTTGAGCACCGCTAAGATTAGTCCAAGAGCACTTGTTTCTGTATTATCAGCACGCATTAAGCTCGCAGTTGACCCTGTCTTTTCTGCACCAAGGGGAAACTACAGTAACGGGATACGCTTATCAATTGTAGCGATGCGATTTCGTAACGATGAATATTGGCGTTGCTGATTGTGTGGCTGTCTGAGTGGGGAAATGCGATGCACACTGCCACCTAAGTGCCAGTGGGATTGACATGGATTGGCTTAGAGCACGTTCAGGCACACAATGGAAAGTTGAGCTTACTGAGCTCTGGATTATCCCGCTTATCTAACATACCTTGTCCGACTTGTTGCTTGGATTAACTGTAAACCAGTTAGACACGAGCCAGGATGCAGGCGAAAATGGGAAAACTGACACGTCGAGACATTCAATCAACACCAGCTATTAATAACTACAAGATGCTCGCATAGCACCCTAAAAGACCTCTAGAGATCTTTTTCTACAAACTTTACATTGAGTAAAAGGAAACACGAAAATTTCGTAGCGATAACTTGAACAGTGCCAGCGAGCTTAAGCACATCTTGGACAGTTTACGTGGACAAAGCCAATAGTGCGAGGAACAAATACGAGTGCATCTCATTATTAAATTTCAAGTCAGGGTGTATCGTGATGTGTGTCAGTCGGAAGTGAGATCCACGCCTCGGGAGCACAGAAATTGAATGCACGGTCCCCGAAGGACTTGAGGTTGGGTAGCGGCACAGCTAAACGACTCGAGTCAGATGTGGATGCGGTACGATATAAAACCTGTTCAGTAAGCGTTTCGGATAGGTTGGCTGGAGCAAGAAAAGAAAGGGACCGAAAAGTGAGCGACAGAACCTCGAAGTCACTGCTTGAAGGTAGCAAGTGCAGGTTGGGCTGTGATGCAGCAGTGTCGTTTGCAAAAGACAAGCACGGCCGAAGAGTTTTGCACCGTCTGTAAGTGTCCTGTCGCACACTCAAGAAGATCTGCGAATAGTGAGTTACTGAAGTCAATACGGTATGTTTAAATGCATGAAAAGCTTGGCTGTGGTATTCTTGACTAAGCAGGCCCAAACTTTTGCAATGTTACGTATGGCCGATATCGTCAACTAGTGAAAGGTGACTTTGGAAAAGAACATCCAGATTTCATGCAGACGATAAAACAGATACGCTAACCTAGCCCTTTTAAGGGTTAGGCTTTCAAATTTCTTAGTAACACTAGATTTGACCATGATTAGTTAGCTGGTTGTTTTGTCGTACCATTTAGGAAAGTTTGTTACCATCAAAGTACGCGTGTCAGAAATACATGCGGCAAGGGAGACAAGAGACTTCGACGTTCAGAACCTATTGGAGGTATGCACTTTCCAAAAATTCGATCAAGTTGAGCTCAGCACTTATCAGCGACTCACTATATTTCAATCGAGCACTGCTCCTTAATTCGACACAGTTTGGCAGAGGATTTTACTTAATGTCCACTATGAAAGAGCAAGCAGCCAATACATATTTTATTTTCTCACTTGCTCGGATAGTGCACGTCTAATATCCGTCCAGATCGGTAGGCATGCTTCACGTATAATGCTTTTTTACTATAGCCGCGAACAATGCGACTATCACAAGATGACTGCTAAGGGTCCTCAGCATATTATTTAACATTTGTGGCATCGAACATTATAAACATGCTGTATTGTCTTCTGAACTAATGTTCTTTGATACCAGGATATCGCTGGTAATTGTACTATCTTTGTCAATGAGCTAGAAACACGGGCAAAGATGGCACGTTGAAGCGCGGCTAGCGAGTCGCAGATGCTGCATCCATAAAAGCAGGGGTATGCTAACTGTAGCAGAGCGCGGCAGCAATGAAGAGAGAACAGCAATGAAGAGAGAACGTACCTTAATCTAGCAAGTCCATGGCCTTAGCGTAGAACAGGCTATTTGACAGCCACAGAAAATTTAGATTTCGTTCGCCGAAAATCTGAAGCTCGCTCATGGCTTTTATCACTACTTGCATTGACTTTGCATATTCTGGGGGTCAGTTAAAGGTGTTTCTGTTCTGCCCAGGCTTTCCTGTGCCCAAGTAACATTTTTTCTACTGCTTCTGTGTGGTTCTTTATGCTTAATTTGTGCGTGATTCAGTGCATGTTATTAGCCGTAGGTCTTATTAATAAGTGGCTACGACTTGTCTTTTTTGTGCCCTTTTGCATGCTTGTCTAAACACTATCATAGCTTGCGTGTCATTAATATTGTAATTGCATCGCTGTCGGCAATAAGCAAAGTGGCTTGATAGAGATTTGGTTCTCTTAAGGCGCTATACAGAAAATGATTATTATTTATTACTTGAGCTTACTGACTGTGGACTCGCTTCGCTCAGTCATAGTAGCATCACACGTCTATTGCAGGTCACTCCCGGAAGACTGGTAGCCATCTTGTTGCGTGACGGAGGGACGACAGAATTTCTCACTTTAATTAGTAGGGACTGTCAAGAGTATCCAATACTGCTTAGAGATCCCACAGAACTAGGAGTGAGACTCGGCTGCCTAAGTCAGCATTCCTTCAAAAGTAGTTACACTCAACAGTGGTGACACTGTGGAGTGATGAGCTCTAAAGCCTGACTGGAGCTTACTTGCTAGGTTTGAGGTTGTACAATAAGAGTTTAACTGGTCTGAAACTACTCGCTCCAGTTCTTTGATCTCTTGCCATTCTCTGAAGAGGCAAACGAGCTAAAAAACTAGTTCTGCTTGATTTTTTCACAACAGAGCAGACAGCCGGTTCTGTTGCCTGGCTTTGCAGACTGAGCAACCTGAGTATCCTGTTGCAAGGAATGCTGGGCACTCATGAAGTGATGGGGCCAGCTAGCGCTGCTGACCTAAAGTGCACTACCAAAAAGGCAATAGACTCTTGAATAAAAAACTGAACCAAACTGGCAGCAGTAGCAGCTTCGGCCGCTGCCTCCTTTGATGTCGTTGGTCTCACTCAGCTGTAAGTTCCTTACTCTTCTTAATAATAATAATAATAATGCACTTGATAAAGCGCCCTCAGAGAACCCAATCTCTCTCTACGCGTTTTATATTTGCTGCAAAGGGAAATGCAACTGAATGATGAGTAATATCATGCTTGATAAACAAACAAAATGAATAACATGGTTAGGGGTGACATGCACAGGGTCAGCATGCAGGGTCATTATGCTTCTTGCCCCAGGTCGTGGGTTCGAGCCCTGAAGCAGGTAATTCCTTTATGCCCACTGCAAGCAGCTTGAAAGCCACCAAGGCACTAGTGCTGCTATTTAAATGAGGCTGTTCACTCAGCCTGTCCTTACTCTTATTTTTTACTTTACTCCTAAAAGCAATGCAAACTTCTCACCTTAACCTGCTGGCTGACCTGGTGGAACATACATAATGAACTCTTCTTCTCGAACAATGCCTCTAAGAGTCTTCGTCCAGAACCCTTTTACTTGAGGAGGTTGCCTTTTTTACTTTATTTCTAGCACAAGCACCGTTCTGGTTTGTTGCCTAACAAAACGATGCAAAGCATCGAATGCCAAAGAAAATAAAACCATTTGATTACAGTCATGCTTCCGTATGTGTCAGTGTAAGGCAGCCTACGCAAAGTCATCGTTTGGATGGGAGCAGCAAACAGCAAAGGAATTATACTTAGCAACTGGTAGCATGGTAGCACCTGCAGGTTGCATCCCTTGAAATGAGTAAAGGAGTAAGGAAGGAGCTCGGGCTAGACTCTAGAGCAGATACTGCAGTCCTAGTGGTAGATGATTGTCTTATGGCAAGATTTTTGATTGGTCGTGACAGTTTAATTACTTGAGACCATCCGGCTACAATCAGAGGAGCTTAAATCTCAAAAAAGAGCTATGAAACTAAGAGAATTGACAGAGGTTTTTTGTCAATTCCGTCGATGGTCGCCTCACAGCATGCGATAATAGGGAAAACCGTAGAGAATGCCTTTATCGGACTGTGTAATGCAATACCATCGAGCAAAAAGTCTCCTTAACACATTCCCTAAGCAGCAATGAGCCGGGAGGACTGTCTGAGCCAGGCACTGCGGCTTCCAACACTGCAGAAGCCGAGGAATAATAATAATAATAGTGATACCTTTGAATGGCTCCGTCAGAAAAGTTAATCTCTTTCTTGGTACGTTACATGTGCTGTAAAGGAAGCATGATCAAGTGCACACTGTCAAGAAGCATAATAATAATATTATTTTATAATATATATATATATATATATATATATATATCTTTGATATAGCCCCCTCAAAGAACTCAATTTCTTTCTAGGCACTTTAAATTTGTTGCTAAGGAAGCACGATTGAATGGTTAGTGGTTGAACAAGCATATCACGGTTAAAGGTGACATGACATTGTCAACATGCAAATATAGTAAGTGTTAACATAGACTGACAGTCCGAATAAGTAGACAATAGGCTAGTCACAAGTACCCACTGAATGTTGTTACAAAAAGGTGTGTTTTAGCTTATTTTTAATTGTCGATAAGTCAAGGAATGTCGTAACGTCAGTCGGGAGTGAGCTCTAGTTTTTAGGGGCATGCAAACAAAAGGCACGATCTCCAAAAGAGTTCAGGTTCATGCGAGATCTAAACTATTTGATTGCCAAAAGTAAGCGGTATGATGCCTGGCCTCGTTCGAGAATAGTTATGATATTTAGGCTGGTGCTAGAGAATGAAGAGTCCTAAAGTAAGTGATAGAACCTTGAAGTCAATGTGCTGCTTGATTGGAAGCTAGTGCAGGTCAGAGAGAAGTGGTGTAACATGGGGACTGCGACGTTAACAACAGAAAAACCTAAATGAACAGTTTTTCGCCAGCTGTAAGTACCTGATTTCACAGGCCGGTAGACTATTTAGCAGTGAGTGACAGAAGTCGAGGCGAGATATCACAAAGGCATGGAATAAATTTGGATTCTCTGTCTAAGCCAGACCAAATGTTAGCAATTTTATGTAGCTGAAAGTTAGCAGGTTTAAATATAAATAAATAAATTATAACTCGCTTATTAAAAGAACTTAATCTCTATTCAGGCGCTTCACAAATGCCATGGGGATCGAGCCTGCGACATAAAATACGTTCACCTTGAGTTGGTTTGGGGCGAGCACCTTATCCGTTGGGCCAAACCAGATGAATGCTTTTGAGCATTAAGATTTCCAATTTCTGAGTCACACTTGGTTTGCCCATAACTAGTAAGTTTGTTTCATTGTCATTCGATTTGAGAACGTTTGCTGCCATCCTCGTACTGATGTCGGTAATGCATGCAGCAAGGGAGTTGGGCGAAGTCGACATTCCAAGAAGGCTGGGAGGCATCAGAGCAAAGGTAGAGAAAGCATAGCAGACATTGGTACCCTTGGATCGACCCCGGTTAAGAGAAGCCTGGGGCTGTCCCAGTGCACCCCACCCTTAGGCTTACTGTGCTTTGCTGCCTGCTGCTGCAAGACCTAGGTTTGACCTTCCCTTGCTAAATACTGGCTAGGCGCAAGCTCCAAGAGCTGGGGAAAACGAGCGACCGGCAAAGGGGTTGATGAATTTGAACGGGCCATATTCTATTACGAGTGGAGATGAATGCCTTTGAACAGGGGACATAACTTACTGACGACCTTCCAGGCTTTTCCTCGGCAGCATGGCTACCCGTCTTTGTGCATTTCATTCGTACCAGTATTTTAGGCACACTGGGAGGTCGGAGCTAATGTCGACGCAGACCGCTTGCTCTTGCTCGCCAGCAGAGGCACATTGGAGCAGCGAAAGTCGGTGATCAGTCGGCTATGCTCCCTGGATTCTGTCGATGACCTCGGGCTGCAGTGAGAGCTAGCGTTTGCCTAGCAGAGACAGGCAAAACGGCGTGCATTACTGTTTGAGCTGAACGACCCCGTTCTCTCTCTCTCTCTCTCTCTCTCTCTCTCTCTCTCTCTCTCTCTCTCTCTCTCTCTCTCTCTCTCTCTCTCTCTCTCTCTCTCTCTCTCTCTCTCTCTATGTACAGGTACGTCTTGATATACTGGCAATGGCTACCAGCCATGTCGGAGGCCGTCATTTTTCCCCTACTTTTTACATGGTAGTCTGCAACTCGACTCGGTAATGGAAGCTAGGTGTCTATAATTCTGGAGATTTTCGCCGTCATACTTAAAGAGTGAGCGGTTTTTCCTTGCACAATTGTAGCCATCTCAACTCGATGCAACCAAGGAAATTTGTGGACGATAGCTCTAGCAGAAGAAAATTTGTAGTAATATATAGCAACCAAGGATAGCTGGAGAGTAAGTATAAACAAATCAGCATTCAGGGGCTTTAAGTATTGTTAAAGAAATGTAATGAGTGGGTTTCATAGTCTCGAATCTGTAGGGCACCATCGTCTGCCACCAGGCACTGCTAACGCTTCTGATGGGAAGAGCTATCGGTAAGGTAAAAAATATCTACGTATTTAAAGGACCCGAGGGATCTATTTGAGTGCATATAAGGGCTAGCACTGCTGGGGCAGTTCACATAACGACTCCAAGCTGTGCATGGTACCACTTGCACTTCTGACTCTGGTCGTTCAGTTGTGCCTGTAGCTCATCATAGATCTTTCGGAGACCATGCCTTTTGCTCTTGTGATCCCAAAGCATAGAACTTGCTACCTACTGACAACGTGGCATCTCTTAGCTTGACGACATCTAAAAAGAGGTTGAACACCCACATTTTCCTTCAAAGCTTACTCGGTCCTCATGAATAATCTTGTATGTACTTACTTGTGATGTTATCATACAGGCTATCAATAATTTATTGACACCATTCTTTCCAGGACTATTGAAGTGAATAGATAGAGATTTTCTTCTCTTAAGCCGTTACACGAATATTTTATTATTACTACTACGGAACGCCGGGTTCACATGACTTCTGCATCAATGCTAGACAACTGCAGTTTACTCCTTTTTGAGCTGTGGAAGAAATCGCAGAGGCCGCTTTTTACCCATTTTAATGAGGCGACCGACGTGTTGACGAACGAAGTAACTTAAAATCGGTTTTCCTATAGCTGATTGTTCCACGAGTTTATGGTTGAACAGAAAATCCAGTTCAAAAATATTCTTGCTGTCTATATATGTCGCATATTACGTTCCCTCCTATCTTGCTGGCTCAGTGCAACTCTACAAGCCAACCAGGTTGCTGAAGGTTTTTAGGTTTCAATAGCAAGCACGTTCGGCAGACTAGCGTCCCCCCAGACCTTCAAAACTGGCCAGAAGACACAACTCTTTCGGGTTTTATTCGGTTTCTAGGGTTTAAAATGGGGAGTTTTGATTGAGAGCAAGTGCTCTAGGCACTATTGACGCAGGCCTTTGAAGTGCCATAAATAAATCATGTTAACTAAAAGAAAAATAAGATATCACGAAGCAAAAAATGAAATATGTACCAAGCAAAACAATTTTGCTTTCTAATATTATATAGATATTATTTTATATACTATATGTTGTATATATATATATATATGTATTATATATTCTAATATATCTAATATGATTTGTAATCATACGATGACCTTCTTCTTTTCAGTCTGTTCATGCCTTGCTAGGGTAGTAGCTGCTAAGGTTCGATGAAAAAACGCACTCAGTTATTGGGCATCGTCCTATCACTAGCTGTTTGAACCTCAATCGTGTCTTCTTTGGCAAAGTTCTGAAAAAGACCAACATTGAGGCAGCTATCTGTCTATTCGCTATGGCAACAGTGAGTTCAGTGGCTCTCTTTAGATAGGTTTTTCGGTAGTTCATGCCGAGTTTAATTTTTAGCACTCTTTCACATAGCACTCTCAAAGGAAATTGTAGTGCTGCAAATGTACTCCGAAGAAATTGAATCTATGGCATCTAAAACCAAAAGTGTGAGTCATGCAAAGTGCCATAAAGAGATTTGGTTTTCTTGGTGTGCAATATAAATATCTTATTATTGTCAAAACTACGGACCAACTCACCCTCTCAGATAGACCTGAGCAGGGTTTGTATGCATTCTCAAACTTGGTCAGTCTGCCTGCCAAAATACCAAGCCTCAGCAGGCGTTGCCGAGGTCAAGGTGGAGCTTTCCACTATAAATCGCCATAGAGGTTGCTACTACACAATGAACCTAACGTTTAGCATTACCATTAATGACCTGTAGGGAATATTGCATCCCTAGGCTTCATTCTCGATATCAGCAGTGTTTATATGCAGAATCATGCTGGAACACTATCACAAGTAACCGGTTGAAGATGCTGCCAGTTGCTTCAGTTTTCACTAGTCACTCTTCTGTTGAGAAATATATAGCAAAGAGTCTGAATTAAATCTCAGTCTCGGCACCATATATGCACTACACCAATAGCTAAAACAGGGAACTGATCCCCCTCTTAATGGGCAGCCGCGAGAATTCCGAATTGGCTAGGCCTCACGCTTAAGCACGGCTAGCTGCTTTATCTTTAGCAGTCATATACATTTTACATTTAGTTACATACATTTTACATGTACATGTACATGTACTTATGTAATGGAATGATATGTGCTACACATACATTTGCATACATTTTACATGCAGTTGCAAGCAAAGTATTCCATTGTAAGTGCTGGTACTTCAGTCATTACGTGATTAAAGGTCGATTATTGGATTTAATTCGAAACATCTGCTGTGGTCAGAGCAGCGATTGTATCAAATGTGCTACAAGCTACTGTAGTCCTCATGGAAGCACGTGTCACAGAATGGCATATGCTACTAATCGTCATTATGTCTGTACAGCCAGCCAACACAACGAATGCCTGTCCAGTGAGCAAATGAAAAACATTTTAAAATTATGCATGCTGACACGATGCATGTTATCACTAACCGATTCCTGTCCAGTATATATCATGTGCCTATAATGAAATTGAGTTCTCTTACGGTGCTAACAAATGACTCACTATTATTAATATTATCATTATTACGGATTACATCGGCAAATCGATAGCTTAAACTATGCACTAAGACCATCGTAGCATAAGACAGGTAAGGGTAAAGGAGACTGTGCACTGAAGGTCTTGATAGTTGAACCACGGCCTCCTAATGTCAAAACCATCGTCTAGCTATTGCTACATATTTTACTCGAAAGCCAGGATGCCGGCCGTCTAAAACCGTAGCGATGCAGTGTAATAAAAAGTCAGACCAGCCGGACCAGTGTCCAGCATGCCCTTGATACCAAGCGCAGGCATCAAGTAGGAGGAGCCACTAGGGTCAGGAGTTTTATTCAGCTTTCTGCACACCAACTTATTAAATAAATATGCAGATTCATCACAGAAAGATATAAAAAATGCATCAGGAATGGATTCGTGCGAGGCACGAGATTGCCTTGCGCAAGTGCAGCCAACCTCGAATGGAAGCGAATGAGAAACTTGTCGAGTGCAGCTCATCCACTCAGATGATTGTGAGCAAATGGCAGAAAAGAAATCATTTTTCGTCTTGCAGAGGCATTAGGAGCGATGCAGCAGCTAACGGCACCGAAGCCACAGAGAAAGACATTGCATTGTGCAAAGACCGGCCCTAGGCTCCATAGCCTCAGGGCTAACAGAGCGCTGAGTTCATAAGCTAAGACGGTGGCGCTATGATGCACCTCCGGTGTCGATCCCCGGCCGCGCGTTGTGCCGTCCGTGATCTGCACGGCTCGTCATCACCATCGCTAGAGGAGGTAGGGGTCCGTCAAGAGGTGCTCACTGCTCGGCATGCAGCCGCAGCAAAGCCGGCATTGCAGTCGTCCGTCAGAGCACCGTGACGCGCTCCGACTTGTGGCACTTGATGCACGTGACCTTGACGCTATTCCTCGCTTCCTGCTGAAGCGCCTTGATCATTTCCAGCATTTCCAGCTTCTCACGCTCGGACCTCTCAAAGTCCTTGCGTCGCTCCTCCGCAGTCTCGGCTAACATCTTCATGCTCTGCATCAGCCGTGACACCTGTGACGACCAATGAGCTCTTGCCACTGCAGCCGCCACCACCGAGCGACGGCACCGTGCTCGCGCACGAGCACTCACACGCAAGCACACACGGGCACACACACATGCACACACTTGCACGTTGCACAAATATGTGCAGTATGCATGCAAACCGTGCTCACAGGCAGGATCGCAGACCGTCGCATGAGCATGCATTTTGTACACACACACACACACACACACACACACACACACACACACACACAAACACACACACACACACACTACCTCAATAGCATATGCCTATATCGCACGTGATACATGTGAGCTTCAAATGCTCCTCCATTGATTCTTAGCGCACTTTTGCCCACTCTGCTTTTGCCTCGATCAGTCGTTTCATTTCTGACCAGTCGATATCGCTATATCGACAACCTCTTCGCCATCCGGCATCGATTCGACTCCAAGCTACCGTGCCTTGCAGGACTCTTTACGCTGTCTGCTCTAGTCGGCACGGCACTAGTACAGCATCAGCGGATCGGTGCGATACAGAACGTCACGCCACACTGCCATTGCTGCCGAATACCGTCCGCACCCCGGATAGGGTGCAGGCAGGATGCTCCCTTCCCCCCCTAACCGTGCACCACCGCTGCTCCGAGCCCAGCCGCAGTTGCTCACCTGCGACTTGAGCGCCTCCAGCTCCGTCTGAGCCTCGCCCTCACGCTGCACCATGTGCGAGCGCTGCGCGTCGAGCCGCAGCTCCGCGTCCTGCCGCATGTCCTCCAGCTTGCAGATCATCTCGGAGCGCAGCAGGTCGAGAGCGGTGCGAAGCTCGCCGGTGCAGCTGTGCGCCTCATCCTCGGCGTCCAGCATGGTGGCACCGCAGCCGCGCGGGCACGCTCGTCGCCGGAACGGGCACGTCTGCAGGTGCTCGTCGATGCGCCGGCGCTCGGCCGTCGCCGAGCAGCCCTCGCTCGGGCACGGCACCGCGTCGAAGCCGCACGCCGACTCGTGCGTGGCGAGCAGCTCGAGCGCACACACCGCCTCGCAGCCGGCGCCCGCGTTGCGGCAGCGCAGCCGCAGCGCGCCGAGGTCGTTGCGCATGTAGCGGCACACGGGCCGCAGCTGGGCGGGCACGAGGGCGCGCCTGTCCTCCGGGCAGCAGCTCTCGTGCACCAGCCAGCCATGGATACACGCCGTGCAGAAGGCGTGCTCGCACGGTGCCTGCAGCGCGTCCTCGAGCACGTCGCGGCAGATGGAGCACAGCAGGCCGTCGTTCACGGCGCCCACGAAGCGGTCGATGTCGTAGCCCATGGCCGTGAGGCGCAATGCAGCGCCGAAGGCCACCGGTGGCGGCGCTAAAGGATCGCGAGTGACGAGCGTGCGAAAGGGGGCAGTGACCGGCGGAGCTCTGCAGGCCGCCGGCAAGGCCCTCGGGTCACGGCTAGCTTGAGTCGTCGAGTGCTCTTTGGCCGACTTCCGATCCCGAGCTCCACCGGGCACTGCAGCAGCAGCAGCAGCAGCAGACGAGCTCCTAGTTCGAGCAGAGGCGTCGAGGAAGGTGCCGGAGGAGGCCGATTCGCTTTCCTACCGGCCGACGATGGACGACGTGCCGACCGGGCACGGCTTGTGACGGCAGCGACGAACGAACGTCGGTGGCCCTGTGACGAGCAGCAGCAGCAGCAGAGGTGAGCTCGTGCGACTCGCTGGCTTTGCGCCGCCGGTGCGACTCGATCGAGCTCGGCTACGCTCCCTCGCACGCGTGCTCGAGTCCATCGATGCTAAGAGCAACATGTCACGAGCGGCCCGAGTCGGCTACGAAGCACCACTGACTGCCTTCCTCTAGTCGCTCGAGCCTGGCTGTAAGCACAGGCAAAGGCGCAGTTCCGTCTGCGACTGTGCATAGCCAGTAAGGGCTGAAGCAGCAGCTGCTCTGCGAAGCATGCCAATGGGTCCCCAATAATCCCCTTTGACGTAAGCTGTGCACAAGAGAGTGTCTTGCGCTTGCCGTGCGGCACGTGTGTAGGGTCAAGAATAAAAAGTAAAATGCATGTCAAAGTGAGGGCGGTTGTACGGCAGTGAGTTCGATCTTGGTAATGCGTCGGTTGCTTGATTCTGGAAGGCTGTGGTGGACGGCTGGCGCTGGACGAGCTATGATCTAGCGTCAAGAAGTCAATGGGTTGAGTTGACCAGCTGCTGGCATGTCCCTTCTGCTATAGGACCAAGCTAATTGCAGAATGTTAGAGAATATTTGCAGAATCTGCTCGGGAATGTGTATTCAGTGCTTCCATTCTATCAAACTCAAAGTGCCTAGAAAGAGATTTAGTTCTCTTGTGACACTGCACTATTATCATCATGTATATTATTATTACTGCATACTCGTGCATTTACAAGAGTTTCATGTAAAACGCAGATACACTGCCATGCCCATAAAGTTAAAAATCACATGGAGGCCGTGTTTACAAACACTTCGAGTAGACACTGATATCGTTGGCTTTTCTTGCAGTCTGCTAGTCTGCCACCTCCCAATCGCAGTTAGTGGCTGTTCTAGGCCAAGGTTTATCTGTGAATAGTATTGCCATCGCCGACCTGTCCTTGCCTTCATTGCCTTGTCCTTTGACTTCATTAGCTCAGGTGACTCGGCAGACAGAACGATTGGGGATTGACTGCCCTGAAAACCCTGCAAGCCAGACAGCATGCAGTAAGCACTCAAAAGCCTATGCCAGACACATATATATGGGCGGCATCTGGGTTAATCCATCGGCTTTGTTCAAGTCTTCACCGACCAAGTAGCTCCAGTCAGTGGCCGGTTTGTAAGCTTTTAAAACTGCAGTACGGTTTTGTTTACGCCCTGGCAGCCACCACATGGTTGCAGGCATGAGCACTGGTGAATCAATGCGGAATGGCAATAGGAATGCGTTCAGGTAACTCGTGCTGCCCATGCCCACTCGCCAGTTGATGCTGCCTTTGCTAATGTAGTGTAATGTAATGTAATGTATCTCCATCTGTACCTACACAAAGTCATAAAGACTATGTGGGTGTTACACAGGAGAGTTTGTATAGCGCACTCATAGCCTAAGCGGCTTTCGGTATGCATTCGGTAGCCAACAGAATTCATCTCATGCAGCAAAGAGAAAGTGGGAAGCATAGCAGAGTCAGGAGAGCAGTTGAGGTAGTGAGTAGCATGAAAGTAGCAGCTCAGGACTGCTGAAAAGGATGAGCCATAGTCGACAGCAAAAGAGTAGTTGTCCTTGCATAAGAATTGTGAAAGTTCCAGACTCCTCTATTGCTCCAGAAGTTCCAGTTCCTAGACTGAAGTTCCACAGTCTAGGACATGCAGAGCAAAAACCTCTGTCGCCAACGGTCTTTAGGCGGAGTAATGGAACAGCTAATTTATTGTCCACACAGGACCTGAGGGCGCGAACAGGCTGAAGCTGATGCAGCCGTTCAGCTAGGTACAAAAGAGCCAATCCGGGGCGGGACTTGTGGGTCAGCGTAAGAACTATGCTCTGTATCCGTTGCTCAACCGGCATCCATCCTAGCTCTTTTAGCAAAGGAGACACGTGCTCAAACCTCTGGGACTTGAAGACGAGCCTTGCAGCCATATTCATAGTCAGCTGCCGTGGCCTAGTTGCTTTCTTCGGTAGCCCAGCCAAAAGAGAATTACAATAATCAAGCCGAGACAGAACCAAGGAGCTAGTGAATTTTTTTGCAAGCCACTGTGGAAGACGGCTCCTAATCTTGAATAGGGATCGGGCGTGATGGCTAGCTGTAGAAGCAGTGTTCTGAATGAAGCTTCTTAAAATGTATGCAGCTGTTGAAAACGACACCTAAATTTCGAGCACATGGTGATGGTCGCACAACAGCATGACCTATTAGAAGAGCAAAGCCTTTAAATCTAGCAACAGGCTTAGGGTGTCCTATGAACCGCAGTTCGGTTTTATCGTCATTTAGTTTCAAGCAGAGCGGTTCAGAAGGGGGCTACATTCTCTGAGCTGACAGCCGAACGAGACAGCAGACAAGGTCTGATGTTGCCTCCACTGCTGTCCCCAATTTTTCTACCAGCTGCCTCGATTGGCTTCGAAAAGCCTCGGCCGGCTAAAGTAGAGGCTGGCAAGCTAAAAATAATTCAGTCAGCAAAGGCTCCAGCAGACCTGCAGCTCTGTGGTAGCATATTGCCACAGTGCAGTGCATCGAAGGCAGGCTGGTTTAATGGCTGTCCACAGCCGCAGTGGGGTGGCTCTGCTTCCTGGACGAGACGTCATCGGGAGCCACGACAGATTAAGCTCAGATGCTGCTTGCTGACAGGAGCTGCAGAACAGTGCAGGAGCAGTTGCACTCAGCAGCAAATCGGAAGCCACCGCTCAGTTCCTCGAGGGAAGACACTGCTCCCTTTTATTCAAGGCCTCAGCATGAACGCTATGCTCTCGTCGTGCAACCATCCTTCATGCTGTGAAAGCTCCAGCATCGCTCCTCTGGCTTTTATTTTGGGCCTATGAGTGCATCCGATCAGTTAGGAAGTTCTCTTTCTCTCTCTCTCTCTCTCTCTCTCTCTCTCTCTCTCTCTCTCTCTCTCTCTCTCTCTCTCTCCCTCTCTCTCTCTCTCTCGTGAGAGTCATCAGCAAGGTTAACCTGTCTGTTAACAAGGTCTGCCTGTCACCACCTTGGCTGATCGAATGTCTCCCCCCCCCCGACCTCGTGGTCTAATTTTTCTTGTGCTTGTGCACACTTTGAACGATCCACAGGTGGTCCTGCCTTCTCAGCAGGAGGGATTCACAAGTTGGGCTGGCCCGGAGGGGACAAACGTCAAAGTGGGCGATTATAATAATGACAATAATAATAATACACATGATATAGTGCCCTCAGAGAACTCCATTTCTTTCTAGGCACTTTACATTTGCTGCAAAGGAAGCACACCACACTGCTACGCCTAGTCAGCAAGTGCAAAGGAAGGTGGCCACCGTGACCTGGCTCACTCCTGGACTGACCTGATGGGGCATGTTGAGGGTGAGCCTTCCTGTGATTGACTCCCCGTTGCTAGGTCGAGGTCTGGCTTGATCAAGGCTGTGTCTGTGATAGCTAGCATCGAAAGACAGGTGATGTTTCAGCCCCTTCAGACCGACCAGCCAATCGACCAATTGCGCAAGTCATTGAGTGTGAATGTCAGCTGAACTCAGTGGGTTATCCCAGACATCGCCGAGCAAGAAAGAGGCTTTTAATGTCAGCCAGCACTGACCTGCCTAGAAAGATATTTAGTTCCCTTCGGACGCCACGCATTAGCATTACTGATGTTATGAAAGTTTACACAAACTGATAAAACGTTAGCAGAAACCCCGGGATCGGTGCCAGGATGCAAGCATGCACAGGCGCACACACGCCTGGTCCCGCCAGCTCAGGGCAGGCAGCAGGGGCTGCCACGGTCTACCTAGTCTGTCGACGACCATCGGCGAAAGAACGCTCCAGGTCCGCGCCATCAAGGAATAAGAATAGCCTGGTAGCCGTACTTATCCATCGACGAGCAGCAACACTCAACGGCATACGGGTAGATAGTCTAGATAGCCTGTTCGATATTAGCACGGGACAAAAATCTATTCTAGCATGGTGATGGGTGTGAGTGCAGTTAGTTATGCAATACGGCTGCTTGCAAGCTTGAGCTCGGCTCGGCTCGGTCGGCTTAGATGCATCCATCACCTGCCACAGTTTGACGGGTGGGGGTGGCTGCCAAGTCGAAGGGGTGATGGCCGCAGGCAAGACCCTGCTCGCAGGGGGTGGGTAGGAGAGGTTAGGGGGAGCTGCTACCCCATCCTTCACTGTCAGGGAAGGGCTCAACAGGGCAGCCGCACTGCAAGAAGAAGTACGCTAACCGAGGCGCTGCTGCAAGTTGCCAAGCAGTCATTGCCACGTGTATAATAATAATAATTCACTTGATAAAGCATATACCACCCATTTGTAGCCAAGCGATAAGTAGGCAATCCAAGGCCGATGCAGTGCCCTTAGCAGATCCCCAGGCAATAACGCATTGCGCCGATAGTATGGCTAAGCGGCGCAATTTTGGAGCAACGTGTGGGTAGGCTTTCATCATGCCCCACGTGTAACATTGGCCATGCTCACAGCAAGGTATATAGATAAATACATCGGCCGAATATTTCATTGTACTGCTGATGCAACGGCCATAATTGTACAGTGGTAGCAGAAGAGCCTTGGCGAGTAGCACCCTTGTTCTGCAAGTTTCGAACCAGTCAGCTTGGGTCGAGGCCTTACTCAGGCCGAATACCAAAAGGCAAGTGTTGAGCGATAGAGGAAAACTCCTACTTGTCAGCAGGATACGAACCCGAGATGTTCAGATCTCGAATCTGCGCGAGAGAGAGAGAGAGAGAGAGAGAGAGGGAGAGAGAGAGAGGGGGGGGAGGGAGGGAGACAGAGAGAGCCCAGAGAGCCTTAGCAGCTATCAGCCTACCTGTACAATCAATCTTTTGTCGCCTGCTGCACGACTCCAATCGGCAACATTGGTCATGAAGTGCAAGGATCCTACTGCCACAAGTGGTAGTGAAATAGAGATGTCGCCTAGAAGCGTGGCTAACCAGTAGTACTTTCAGCAATGGTGCGTGCACGAATGCCGAAGGTATCGTAGCACGCGGAGCAGCAATCACGAGTGACCTTGACCTTACTAACAACGAATCCATGTCGTTACCGTAGAGTGCTCAATGTCATTATCATAGGGAGGCATGAGTGTACAGGAACAGCGAGAGCGTACAGCTCATTTCGAAGCCCAATGTACAACTGGCTGACTATTACATGAGTCGGACTTCTATGCTGCCTATTCAGAGATTATGACTTTACATGTTCTCAATCGTTACAATTCAGGAACTGCAGATAATGGCTCGGAAGTCATATTCGAACGGATGCAGCATGCCAAGTCAGCAAAGCTGGCCTGGCCTGGCATGGCGCCCAGTGCAGAATGGTCAGAATGCCGAACATACTCTGCGGAGGTCCTCCATTCACTTTAACTTTTGCTGCCGCAGGGTGGTGGCTGATGGTCTACAGGCAGCTGAATGTTGGGTGGGCAGAGAGCCCTTTGTTTGACCAGCTAGTCACATGCATTCAGTGTGGCTAGCTAAGACAATGCCCGTCACAATTACTCAGCCAAGACCTTGAACACAACAAGCAGCTGTGAGCCGTGGCTTGCTCGCATGAAGTACCGGATGTTTGTAATCCCCATTCCATCCAGGTGCAAGTGAGCCAGCACCTCGATTGTGACAGAGGGGCCACATGGCTGGGCGGCAACCCGAAGAATAGAAAGCTGGGCCCTGCTGCTACTGGTAATACCAGAGCTTTTGGAATGCTTCAGCAGTAGGGTAAGAACTACCGGTCTCTGCTGGTGTGTCCCGTGGCTACACCACCTGTGCTATGCTCTTCCGAACAGCTTATTTCTAGCGAAGGCCGTCAATCGCATTAGATTCAGAAGTTTGGTATTTTGTCATAGGCTGCTGAATGGTCCCAGTGTCTCTCACGCTTTTTTATTTTTGCTTCAGCCTCTGCAAACCAAGAGCTGCAAAATGAGAAAATTTTTTGGGAACTTTTAATGAAAATTCATCTGCAGGAAGGATGGATTGATTTCACGAGTTGGCTTTTTTAAAAGAAGGATAATTCAACTACGATCAAGAACCCATGCAACCAGAATTAGCTTGTCCAGTGATACAGATGTTTTATTATTGTTGTTATTATTAAACACGTAGTCGATCAATGAGTAACTCTGAGCAGACAAAGTCCGACAGCCAAAGTGCGAGCTTACATTCGAGTCCCGATAATGGTACACTATATTCTTCAATATTCGCTATCTTCTACCTACAAAACGTATCGAGCAATACTAGTGGCGCCAATAGCTTTTTAACAACTCTAGCAACATCCAGTCGCAGCTAGGCCAATAATGGTCGAGCAGGATAGAAGAAACAGCTACGGTTCTGCTGCACACATGCTGTCTCTTACCCACCCCTACCCCATACTAGGAGCTTCCGGTAACTCCCGCAGGGTTGCCGTTAGTGCGATTCGTTTGCACACCTGGGTTTGTGATGTATGATGAAACGAAGCAGGCAGACCGTGCAAGTCTGACCGATGCAAATGGAAACTCGATCACTCGGTGGCTGTCCTCGTACCGATCGTTTCCCCAGGGCCTCTCGATCAGCAGCATTCAAGAGACCAGTCGAAAAAGTTTGGTAAGCAAGTGGGTCTACCGAAGCAGAACTTAAACAAAGCTCTTCCTATGTAAGAAAGTGTCTCTACAAGCCGCCACTGACTAGCCAGCTCATGGATCCTTTTACTGCAATAACTGGCAACACCCGAGGATTTGCTCGAGCACAATCAGTAACACTCCTAAAGATAAACAGCATAAATATTCTCCTGGAAATACTCAAGGGAAGCAGGGGGTTCCGGCTAAGATAAACAGAACGTTCTAGGAAATCGATAGAGCACTGAGCAGTACACCAACAGAAAGGGAGGAGGGGAGAAGCAGCTGCAAGAGGAATCAGCAGCACCAGCTGCTGCTGCAGCAGGCCAATCGATAGGCTGGATGACTGTAAACAGGTAAACACGGGTGGGGCTAAAGCCACCACCAGCCACCCGGACTGGTACACACGCAGAGGAGCTACCTATGCGCAGCAGCGTACCACCAAGTAGCAGGAAGTCCCGTTGGTGAGAAGGAGAGCTAGTGCTCCACCTGCCTTAGCACCGACGGCTCTCTGCCGAGGCTATGAGCTACATTAGATGGCAGTTGACCACGAACTTGATAGTTGATATCCTAGAGGAAACAAAGGGGTGTCAGGCTGTTGCTCCATAAAGGCCGGTCGATTTTACCTTTTCTTTATGTCACTTTTTTAAACATCAGGCCCCCTGCCTCGCGATTCATATGCAGGTGATGCTTTCCTGGCAATTCATAAACACAAATCATTGGCATCTGAATCTCGGAGCCGCGATGGCCGTGCATCTCCAACCTCACCTCATCTCCAACCTCACGGCTGCTTACATTGTTCCAAGAATGTCTCGAATCGGTCTATTGTGTAGCCTTACAGCCAGCAATGTGCGTTAGCCTATGAATTATTAGCTAAGCTAGGCAGCCGGCGAGGGAGAAGTCGGTCGCCAATGCAGGAAGGAGCCCTCGGCAGACTGATCAGGCTGTTGAAGATGGAATACGTCGATAGTCGGGTCTGTGGGCTCTGTCACGGTCGGCCTGTCCGGCCTGGCGCTGGTTATGTTGCATCCCGAACCGGCTGAATGTACTGAGACCGTAGAGAACAAGAACTGCCTACCCGAAGGTACCCACTTGCAATGACAGTCTTTTCTATGAGCGATGATTCACACAAACTCAAGAATGCTGTCTTGTGCCCGACATCAAAACGATGACGACCGGTCACAGCAACAGCCAGCTGCAAGTGCACGGCAACGATCGTGCCAAGCACCGTACAGTGGCAGAAGGACGGGAACATGCTGCCCAGCACAGGAAAGACCTTCAGCCAGGCAGGGCTGGGCAGTATTTAACGAGGAGTGGCAGTGTGTTCTCGAGGGGATTGAGATCATCTCACAAGGTCAGCAAGTATTTTATGTATGTGTCAATAAAAGCCCCTTTTTGAGACAACTCTCTTCAAAATGTTTAAACAAGTTTGGCTTTTTCGAATGAAAAAAGGCAGCACGACAACCCTACTTTCACACTCCTACAATCTTTCACTCAGCTGCTGGCAAGCTCTTCGATTCGTATGGATTGCCTAGCTCTCTATGGCAGCTCGCCATTGCAAGGTCCCTGCAAGATCCAAGCTAGCTCACGATCTGGATCGAGGGCCGTGGCACTCTCTTGCATGTGACAGTGCCAAGATTCATGCAAATCGGTCAAAAAAGTGGCTGAACCGTCGGTCGACGTTATGTGGTGCTACCCTCAGTCAAAAGGATATCCCAGTGCTAGAGAGAAAGCTATGCCCTGTCGTCCTGGAGAGTTTCAACCAACCACCGCCGCTAGACACACAGCCATTAGCTGACAGTGAGCTGGGCAGTCAGCGACGCAGCAAACAGTCTGGCCTCCAGGCTCTCTGCTCAGTCTGGCACCCTGTGCTTTCTGTCGGCCACGAGGCAGCCAGGCTAGGCATGATCAGCCCACTTCTGCATGAGTCATGCAGTGTCCATGGCGACAGAGGGGATGGGAATAGAGGCAAGGCGGCTCAGGTTTCTGTAGATCATAGGAGATGCAGCACCGCCTACCCCCCAACTGAAGACACAAGGAACTTACCCAGTGCAGCAGCAGCAGCAGCAGCACCGGTCTTTTGCTGCCGACCTCCACTGGACTGGCGACCAGGCAGCCAGCAATGGCAGCAGCAGCACTGCAGGCACGCGTCGCGCTCGACGTGTGGGCGGAGGCCACCGAGGTAGGCGAGCGAGTTCTGCGGCTCCACTGCTGCTCGCTTGCTCACAGACCGGTGGCGGCAAACTGTCCGCGTGTGAGCACGCCGAAGCAAGCGCGTGGTATGGTATTAGCTCAGTGAACCAGCCTCTGCCGACACCCAGCTGCTGCTACTGCTGCGGCCACCTCAGCCTCTGTGGTGAGCCGCCCGAGCGGCAGAGCGAGAGCTAACGAGTGCCATTGTAGAGCAGCCATTCATTGCAGGCGCAGTGACAATGACATCGCATGACCAGCAGCAGCCGCCCCGATCGACAACAGCCAGGGGAGTGCCGGCAGACTATCGATGCGGTACCACTAGAACGACCGGCTCGGGCCTGCTACGTTTCTGTTGCCACTTACCCAAGGTTCAGTGCTTTTGGCTGCTCCACCCCCCTCCACTCCTCCGGGCAGCCGGCCGCAGCAATGACCCGCCTCAGCGTCGGCAGCTCGGATGAATGGAGATCGGGAGCGAGCAAGCGAGCATGCCTTAAAACTCCAGTACTATGCACCATCGTCTGTCACCGTGCAAGGGGGCCTGGGGGGGGGGCAAGGGCGTGGGTGGTGGCTCGTAGACTCCCAAAGCTGGCAGAGCGATTCGGCAGTCAGTTTAAGGCGATTGACTGCTTTGATGGTGCCGCAATTTCTCAATCGCGCCATGTAAGCCTGCCGACGCGAAGCAAACCGTCAAGCAAGAACCTAGTCAGTGGCATTTGCGTAATGAAGTAGTATCAGTGGGTCCTCGGCCCCCCTCTTGGAACCAACCTGGTGGAATGCAAATGGCAATTGCAAGCAAAACTATCAAAACTATTATCAAGTGCATTATTATTATTATTATTATTAAACTGATTTGCAGTGTTGGGCTCCTTAAATGAGAAAAGTGAGCACTCTAAATCTGACCGATTTTGACTTTACCTGAGATCCTCATTGGTTCATGAATTATAAACTGCAAGATACTAGAGTACCGGATATTCCTTAATCTACGATTTAGGCTATAGCATCTGTGGGACTGTAGTGGTGGTGAGTCAGTTGTACTTGGAGCTTGTAATAAGTGTGTTGCACTTTGCAACTCAGCTTACATCAGAGTTATACTCTATGGCTGGTGCTTTTAAGATCTATGTGGCCTTGGATTAGACTGCTCTAGTTAAAAATTAAGGACTACTTATAAAGGTATAGCAGCACTGGCTTGCTGCCGTGATCTGCTGCGATCGGCCATACTTGCATGCAACAGAGTGACGTCTACGATTCCTTAGCTGAGCTTGTAGGCATTAGCTATGCCAGTATCCGTCACACACTTGCAAGGTCTAGCATCGTTTCCTGCACTGTGTCTTTGGCCAAGGACTTTAATTCACGAGTCGCTGCAGCACTCTCACAGCACATGAGCATAGGGAAGGGGAACAAGTAGCCCTGGCCCCTCATTGGACCAACCTGGAGGAGTATAGGCTAGCCAAACTGATTAAGAAGGTTGGGCTTCTCAACTTATTGGAGGGGTTGGGGTTGCCTTTCAGTTAAAGGGGTCGTCTCATTTCTTTGGCGAAGGACGTTCTTTTCGTGTCGACGTCGTCAAGTGTGTATCTATCCTCATAAGCCACTTCCGGCAATGCAAGGACAGTGCCACCAGTGGCTCTTTGGACATGGGAAGTCCTTGGGTCTGGACCTCTGTATCTTCCAGTGTACTGGTTGGAGGTCGAGTCAGCCGGTGCTGACAGATCACCTGCCCTCTTCGGGTCAGAATGTTGAGCTGCTGCCTCACGTGCTGCTCTCCACAGCCTTTGCTGCTACGAAGAAAGCTTACGAAAATGAAGTGGGGGACTCACTTCCGTCTGCACGTGCCATATGATTCACACTGCCTCATTCTGCAAACAGGCCAGTCACACACTGACAGGCAGGCTTTCAGTGAACTGGCTAGCACCAAATGCATAGAGTGTACGCAAGAGGTCTTCGATCGACTATTCAGCTGGCTGCGAGCTGCAGCAGTGTCATTCAGCTGTTGAAACTTCTGTTACTAGCACTTCTTCACACCCTCCTTAGTGTCGTCATGCTCACCGGACCGTCGGCCTGGTCCTTTTGAGCATGTGTAATAACACCAAACTTGTGGATAGTCTAAATTAATTGATATATGCATTTTCTGGTGATAGCATGTCAGCGCACTTGCTTGTTACAAAATAGGGATAAATAATAACATTATTATATTAAAACATCTGCATAGCACTCTGAGAAAATTAAACAGCTTGACATAAACTAGGAAGCAAGCATGTCTATTTGCTAGTGATGACAAACACAATTTCAGCAAGCACAAAAGACCACGAAAAAGACAATTGACATGGGCAGAGCAAACGCTATGAAGAAAAACTGAGTTTTTAGATGTCATCTAGATAGCAGATGTCGTGACGTCAGTCGATCGTGAATGCACGATCTCCAAGGGATTTAAGGTTGGTTAGAGGTGCAACTAATAATTGTTTAGTCAGAAGAGAGAGTTGTATGTATGGACCAGCTTAGCTAATCTATACTTTTCTTATCAAGCACAAATTTGCCCTGGTTTGGCTTAGGGGTTAAGGCACTCGCCCCGACCAAGGTCTCGGTGAATGTATTTGCTGGCCGAGGTCGTGGGCTCGAGCCCCGTGGCATATATGAAGCACCTAAATAGAAATTAAGTCCCCTTAGGGCGTTATAGGAATGAATTATATTATTATATGTAAGCACAAATTTATGCAATTTTACTGAGCTGAAAGTGTGCAGACTTAACTGTGCAACTGATGAGGTCTTCTATTGAAAGCTCTTTTTGTGACAGGATATCCAGATTCCATGCAGATGCTGCAGGAAATGTGCTGGCCGAGCCCATCGTAAGAATAGGCTTTCCAATTTCAGGATAACATTAGGTATGTCCAGAACAAGTTGGTTGGTTTTTATCGTCATTCAATTTGAGAAATTTTCCACCATCCAAGTTCAAATGTCAGCAATAGATGTTGCAAGCGAGTCGGGTAAGTTTGATACTTTGGATGGCAGTGAGGAATCAAAGCACAGATGAAGCTCTGTGTCATCTGCATAAGATGAAACCTATATAATGCTTGGGGATCGCATCGTTAAAAGAAAGCATAGATTGTGAAATAAGGGGACCTAGAGCAGATCTCTGGGGTACCTCACACCATAAAGGTTCAATCGATGGCCAATGACAGCCCAATGAGGTACAATCTAAGCCGTGGCAGAGCAGTGCCATTCATGCCCAGGCAAGAAAATAGGTGTACACGACTGTGCATTCAGTACCTATTAGTCTGTCTTGCTTGCATTTTTCTGGCAAACCACCACTGCTGCCATTTACAGTGTTCTCATCTCTTAGGCTTTTCTGCTACTTTATCGCTACAGCTACAAGGTCAGTTTGCTGCTCTCCAGCTCAAAGGTTCTTAACCGTACAGAAAGAGCACTTGAAAGAAAAATGGCACAAAACCACCGCTCCAGACATGAGGACTGAGATTGTGGGACCTGGGGTATGAGGTCTCGCAGAGAAAAGTAAGCAACCAAGCCAGTGGGATATAGGTCCTAGCCTGTTATCACAAATAGGCTGGATAAAGGCACGTGATGTCGAGTGACGACAGTCGCGACGATGCAAGAGCTGATGACGACAGTGCTGATAATAATCGTAATATTTTCGATGGTGAACGGCTGCCGTTACTACATGCAAGCATTCAGGGTGGTAAACTGTGTAGATGCAGATCATTTTGTTGCATAATACAATATGAAGTGGAGCGTCACGGTACAACGTTTTATTTTCTATTTGGCTGGCTAGGCTAAAACCAATTTCAACTCACCAGTAGAAAGTCATTAGCGCTTCTGTTTGCTGACGTAGAGTGGGTTCCCAGCACAACCCCAAGAGCAGATCGGCGATAGCCCTATTCCTGGGTAGAGGTCAGCGACTGTTAGTTACCAGATTGAGCCAATATGCCTATTATATGCAGCCAGCAGTATTTTATGTCCATGTCAAACCTCTCAGGAACGGATAGCGTGATTATGGCTAAAAGCATACCAGTCACACCCAGCCTTTGCTCTGTCTGAGTGAATCAGTCTTACATCTGATTATGTATTGTGAAATTGTGCACTACTTAACTAAAGGCAACAGCAAAATGTTTTGTATAGCGCCCCAGCAGATTTTTCTTCCTCTGTGCTCTGCTTACTTTTGTACTGTCGATTTCATATTAATAATTGGGGTTTCTGCTAACCAGTGGTGGTGAACGTCGTTTTGCATGCGCATGACACTTGCCTGCTTGTGCATGCTTGCCTTGGCAGCAAACCTTGCTTGCCATTAACTATTTTAGTTATCGCTTCTTTCGCAGCGAGTTGTGAAGCACCTGGATTTATGATTACGATCTCCTAGGGCGCTATGCGGAAGAATTATTGTTATTATTATTATCATGATTATCATCTTGCTATCCGCCAGCAACAATTTTGGAGCGATTACTGCCATCTTTCGGTAGCTAGCTACGGGCACTCATCTGGCTAAGGTTTAGCCGGAATGACGATTGCACATGGTTCGATGAGTACTCCTGAACATTCTCCGACGATAGCAAAGTATGTACTTCTTCTTTAAATACTCTAAGATCTCTACAGCTCAGTTGGCCACTGCACTGAGTAGTGTGTACAACATGTGTTGAGTAATGACCTATGGATTTCAGAGAGCTATGGTATTCATCGGGTGCAATCAGCAATGCCTATACCCTTACTCTCTAATTGCATGTAAACTTCGTACATGCGCAGACAACTCTAAAACCTAGGCTCTGAACAGGGTTTAACTGCATGACTTTACAACTCACACACACAAAATAATCGATCGTGCAATTAAGAAAGCAGTATTCACTATTACTTTTTTCGGAAGAAGTAGCTGAAAATTGCCGCACGTGTGGTATTTTCGAGCTTGAGAAAAGCGTATCAAGACGTACATGCACCCTTCCAGGGCGAGAAAACGCCAGCCAGCTAAGACCTTCGAGAGCACCCAAGCCTTCAGGCTAATTCTATTCGAGCTGCTTTGAAACGGATTTAGCGGTATCCTGCTCGTGCATGCACGTGGAGAAACTAAGCTACCTAAATTAAAAAAGAATTGTCTGTGCCCTGCAATCAGCTAGCCACAACCATGGCTCATTCATTGAAATACATATATTGACTCATACATTGGAACTCATATATTGCAATTTTACACGTAGCTAGTAAGTTCCAGTCTTGTCTTAGAGCTAATTACCCCACCAGGTCAGTATCGCTTCAGGTGTATAACGACCTTCTTAGGAGTGCAGACCTAGGTAGAGTCTCTCTGCTCGTTTCGCTTAGTCTTTTGGCAGCATTGAATACTATCGATAACCAAGTCCTTCTCGAGCTCTTCTCATCTCGCCTGGGCCTCATTGGCACTTCACTGCAATGTTCTAAGTCCTATATCAGTGGGAGACACCAGAGGATTAATGTGAATCGAAAATGATCATCCGAGGAACCTCTGAAGTATGGAGTACCTCAGGGCTTTGTGCTTGGTCCTCGGTTCTTTTCACGGTTTATACTCTCTGGCAAACCGAGTGTGATTCAGAAATTTGAAGACCCAACGCTCAAAAGCGGCTTTGCCAGCGTATCTCCTGTTGAATATGCATAAAATTTAGGTGTCCTGTTCCAAAGTGACCTTTCATTAGACGACCACACTAGCTCCGTAGTCAAGTCTACCTGCTTTCAGCTACATAACATTGCTAAAATGTGCGCTTGCTTAGGCCGGGATACTCCATCTAAATTAATCCGTGCATTTCTTACTTGTTATTCGTTACATCCCATCCCCGTCTCGACTTCTGTAACACTGCTTGCTGGCCTACTGGCCAATGCAAACAGGCGTTTACGGTTGGTGCAAAACTCTGCAGCTAGGCTTGTCACATCACACCGCACCACTTCTAGCCAACCTGCACTGGCTCCCAATCAAGCAACGCATCGACTTCAAGGCTCTGTCACTCATTGCTAGGTCCCTTCATTCTTTGGCTCCAATCTACCTACAAGATCTACCCCCCCAACCAGATGCTTCCCACTTTCTCTTTGTTGCGTGAGACGAAGTCTGTTGGCTACCGAATGCGTACCGAAAGCCGCTTAGGCTGTGAGTTCGCTATACAAAACTCTCCTGCGTAACGCCCACATTGTCTTTATGACTTTGTGGAATTACAGACGGAGATACATTACATTGCTGTGCATGCTGCCACTAACCACATTTTTGTGCTGACCTTGAACAAGTAAATTCTAATCATGTTATGCTCGTTGTCATTGAGCATGCTACCACTAACCATTCGATCATGCTTCTTTTGCAGCAAATGCAAAGTGCCTAGAAACAGATTTATTTGTCTGCGGCACTATAAAAAAACGTATTGTTATTATTATTATTATGGCTAGGCATTGGGCGGTCCTTAGCAAAGCTAATCTTGGATGGCGTATATTCCTTTAGTGAAGTATGTGTGCTTGGCAGCTGTCTTGGCATAAAAAAATAAACATTGCTTTGCTCAGCCTAACAATTAAAGTCTACGGTCTTCTGCGAGTCTATTCACGGCTGAGTCGTAAGAGTCGAAGACGCCTACTGAATTTTAGCTTGGCGGTACGATGCTTGCACTTTTTGCCTCAGGTCGGGATTCAAGTCCTGTAGCTAGAAATCTTTTTTCCAGCTATAGGCAGGGTGAAAGCCTCTAAGACTCTTTGCCTCGATAGAAATTTGACTCTTGAATCAGCGATTTTTGATTTCACCAATGGGTCTTAACCCAGTCGCTGATGTGCTTGATCTTCACGGCCAGTAAAGCGGATTTGATGCAGTTGTCAATCTTGTATTGCTAATTGCAAGCGGTGTGAAAGTTGCTAGGACTCTTCCGCTCCTATTTGCACAAGGCCATTAAATCGACTGATTTTTACTTTACATTTAGAGGCTGTACACGTGTGCACGTTAATAAAAAAAAATATTTCATTTGCCATGCGTCCCAAGAGAACTTAATCTCTATCCAGACACTTCACATATGCAGCAGGGCTCGAGCCCATGACATCGGTCATAAAATTCATTCGTCTTGACCGTTGGTCGTTGAAGGCGAGCAACGTTACCACCGGGCCAAACCAGTGCAATACTAGGTACCAAAACAGTAAGTATCGCACTTTTTGAGGGTGATACAATATGTTTAATTGCGCATGTAATCTCATGGGCCTGTCCAGTGCCTTAGCTTTACTAAATGTTCGGCTGGAGTAGCGGATGATATCCAAGCGCGGTAAAGCTGACCCTATGGGTATCCCACAGTGCAATGGCTTTGCTCAGCTACCCAAGCACCAGATAGGATGGCAAATCTGCGAGTCATTAAACCAAATAAGCGTGCTTACTTCGAGTAGCAAACTAAACGTTGGCCTCGTTGTCTCACTTAATACTCTCTAAACGAAGGTAATATTATTTTTAAAATACTTATACACTGCCCTAGGAGAAAATAATCTCCTTTTAAACTGATACTAGAAGGGAAGCACTTTCAAAATGCAGAACGCCTTCTGCCGAGGACCGAGTGCAAAAAAATTATTTCGCCTCGAGCTGGGAACTGATTGCTGCTATCAAGCACAATTTCAGCACGCATTAGCACATGACAAAAATTCACATGAATGGAGTAAATATGGGAGGAGAAGTGAGCGTCTAGCTTCCTTTTAAATGTAGTCCAGTAGGGAGACGTCGAGACATCAATCGGATAAGGCTCGGTCTTGGAGAGATTTACTGGTTGGTTTGAAGGCACAGCTAAAAGAATTGAGTCGCACGAGTGGCAGCCTGAGTAGTACTGCAGATAGATGCCCTAGAGTAGAAGAAGGAAGCGATCTAAAAGCGGACGACGGGACCCTTGAAGCCGATAAGCTGCTCGATGGGTAGCCAATGTAGGGAAGGCAAGTGGAGGAATGTGGCAGTTTCTACGTTATTGTCAGTAAAGCCTTGCGGCTGAATTTTGCACCAACTGCTAGCGCCTAACTGCATAGGCCCAAGCCATGAATTACAAAAGTGGAGATGTGATGTCGCATTTGTGTAAGTCAAACACTATCTGAACGCACGCGTTTTGCTCCAAGGGATCGTATGCACTTGGATGACTCCGACTGCAGCAAGCAGTGACCGCAAACCGCTGCGGAGCGTCGGGCATCGACCTGGGCGGCCCCCTATTCGTACGCCCCGCCCCTCTTGAACGTTTCGGACATTGTTACGCCCTGATTCCGCTCGAAGAGTAACCACTGAGTTCGTGTCGAATAAAAACTGTGGTATTATTTTGAGCTTTAATTTTCAGTAATTGCGAGTCTAGCTCCGCATAAATTAAAATCGTGCGGGTCTTTTCGCCCAAAATAAAATTTTTACAGGTGTGCCCTCTAGATACAAATCCTTGCACCGCCACTGACCACTAATGTTTGGCTCCAGTCCGTGATTTTGTATGTGCTGGCTGTCATTCTTTATGTTTCTTAAAGACTAAATTTAGCCTAAAAAATTTGAATCTCGCTGACCACTTCTGTCCACTAAATTAAGCATTTACAGCAATCCATACGTATATACGGTCTACATATTTAGGAATATACGAAGACATGCACTTACAAATATATCAAAAGCGCGGATGCACATGCTCGACACATACATACCAACACACAAAACAATAACAAACGTGCATAAATATACATCACTTATACCTGTGCTATAAATGTATACTGGATAAACTTGTATATATATATACATATATATATATAAGTAACTTGTATATATATATATATATATATATGTGTGTGTGTGTGTGCGTGTGCGTGTGTGTGTGTGCATTGTAACATTTCACTTGGCATTAGATCGGTCTGAAAATCGTAAAACTGCAATGCAATCTCCAGGCTGAAAAAATGTCACTTGTAAAGTCATAAATGGTCTTATGTATGTGTAATAAAAATGTACGAACAGAAATTTAGAATATTTCATTTTGTTTGCTATAGAACTATGAAAAAAGAAATTGTCAAAATTGACATTGTAATCTCTACTGCATAAAAGAAACTGACATATTTAGCAAACCCTGAGTAAAACATACTTCTTTCGGTAGCCGGAGAACGATATTGGCTTCAAAACTAGCCAGGGTAAAGCATCATAGACTGCTTGTTTTCCTCACAATTGTGCACTTGCGAATGACAATCGGCGATTTAAAATATCGCGCCTTTCTCAATAGTGTCAGAACATGATTTTTCACATTTCATTTTAATAGCAACATGGTAACCTTTTTCTGTTTTTACCTAGATGGAGGTAGGAAAGTTAGATATAATACTCTGCGTTTTTATTCCACGTTTGATTTCCAGAGTTCCCTTCAGTTTTGCAAAAATCCGCCAGAAATCGCCATTGACGGGTGAAGAAAGATTTATAGCAGCTAGTGTATACGTTTAGACGTGTATACCATCAATGACGGGGGTGTGTGGGGGGTGTGGGCGGTAGGCATTTCCCCCCACAGCGGGGCAGCGACCTGGACCGCCCCTAATTCCTTCTCCACTCCCCCGACCGTCATCAACGACAAAAGTATGCCTCAATTTCACTTGATGAACAATCACCGAGTTCGTGTCGAATTATTTTTTGCTATGCTATAGTCTTTCACTAATTGCAAATCTAGCCCCGCCTACATGAAAATGCTTCGTGGTTTTTCGCTACATAATACTTTAGCAGGTTATGCCCCCTATATTGAAATCGTGGCTCTACCACTATATACCAGTAAGTACCAGTTCATGCACGCGCTTATGTGTGTATTTGTATGCGAGTGTACAGAGTATATAAGTGCACAAATAAACACACACACGTGTATATATATATATATATATATATATATATATATATATATATATATATATATATACTGCACTATAAGTAATGTCACTTTTCGGTGCACATATAGCAACCAGCAGAGGTGATCTTACGTGACGAGAAAAAGACGTGGAAGTAGCAGATTAAGTCGCCTTGCAACGAACTGAGGTCGGTCGGCACATATCGTCGATATCTTCTTGTACAAGAAATATGTAAGTGAGTTTACCTAGTCTAGGATCTGCAGACCTGTTCTGTCACCAGCAGTTCTAAAAATGGACAGCTGATTGGTCGCCCTCGGAAGATCCGAGAGCAGGAGAGGCTTAAGTTGGTGCAGCAGTCCAGCTAGGGATGAGAGAGCCAGGCCGAGAAGGATCCAGTAGGTCATAGATAGAGTTTCACTTTGTACTTGCCGATCAACAGGGAGCCCAGCACAGTTCCTCGAGCAAAGGAGACGGAACCTCTTGGATTTAAGGACCAGCCTGAAGGCTGCTTTCAGCTGCAGCTGTAGAGGCTTGGTGGCTGGTTTCAAGCAGTCCTGCCAATACTGAGCTATATACCCACCTTCGAATAATCCCGTCTTGGCATGTGTTCGTCTGCAGGCTTTTCTGTTTCTATCTCTCTGTCTGTCTGTCTCTGTCTCCTCTCCTCCTTCTTCTCAGTCTATCAGCCTTGGCTCTCTCGGTGTCATGTTTGCTTGCCACTAGTGCAGACTCTCAGCCAATCAATTTGCCAGTCTCTTGCCAAGGAGAAAAACTGCCGAGCGGCAAGTAAGGACTTGCAGATTAAAAAATTATGAGGATTTGTCGGTCACGACTGAATGAAACTGAGCCCATTGCACGGGCTTTGAAGCACACGTGAAAACGTTGCAACAGCCGTAACTTTATGTCGAGGGAAGGAGCCAGCATGCCTAGGGCCGAAGGAACATACTCATGAAGCTTAGAAGAATCTGATTTCTGTTCGCACGAGCCCTGTAAGTAGCGGGACACGAAACTGCTAGAACGAACCGAGGTACAGCTCGGCCTGCCGCGTCGGGCCCCGGGTTTCTGGCTGCTCTGTAGTTGAATAGTGAATTCTGGTAATGAAAAACAGCCCACTAATTGGCCGTTGTGCATGTCAGCAGGAGCACTGTCGCGATATGTTTAGTCCACAGCTCAGTATATTTCAAGCTGCCGATTATTCATTTGCATCGCACAATCATCGGTCAGTTGGTCATGTTGGGCCAGATCTGTGACGACAGTGACATTGCACATCGATCACTACTTCTTAGGAAGACTGTGCTACTTTAGCCACCAACCGACAACAAATGGTACAAAGGCTGAATGCTGAGTGCTGCTGACCTGCAAGCCTTCGCCATCACGGTTTGCATTTCGAGCCTCTTTGCTGAGCCAGGCGCGACCGAAGAAAAGAGGAAGTTCACCACTGACGAGTAGCACTTGCTCAGTGAGAGGGGCTGGGCTGCGGTACCGGCTGCAGCACAGCGGCGTACAGGAGGACAACTGCTGCAGCACAACGTCCGGCACAAGGAAGAGAATCCAGGATTCTGAAGATGCGGCAGCTTAAGACGAGGGAGGCTCTTGATCGGGTTGATCCATCCATTCCTCGGGGAGGGAGTGTATCATAGTGGGATGGGAGGGGGAAAGGCGACTGGGTGGATGCTATAGCCACGCCGATCGTTCTGTAAGTCAATGAAAAGTATACATCCCAGCAAGACGTTCGAGAGTACCCACACATCTGAACTAGGCTGAACGTTGCAGCACCTGTTTGCAAGAATGACTATGCCCCTAAAAGTTGCAGCACCTCCTTGCAAGAATGATAATGCCCTTTGCATTCCACTTGATTTTCAAGACCCGAAGGTCGTCCAGGTACATTGCAATAACATAGGCATGACTAATTAATGTCTCTATTTAATGGCTGGCAGCCTGCCTCTGTGTTGGCGAAACTAGTACACGTTCTAAGCTCTCAGGGTATGGGCAAGCAGCAGGTTACAGGACCACAAGTGCCACTTGCTGCTTGTTACATTAGTTAGTGGACCAAGTACTGATATTTTAATTTCAGTTGGATGAATGGCAACACTGCGCATCTTGTACCAGAGCAGTTGGTGCTACGAGCCAGGGTGCTAGCCAGTGTAACAGATCCTCTAAATCTAACGCTGAACCAGTCTATTAGCGGTAGCCCTACCCCTTAATAGCAGCCTAAAACTAGATGCAGCTGAGAGCTAATTTGACGACCCTGCATGAATGCATTTGATGGGTGTCCCGGTAAGGTGTACTAAACACAAATGAATTCCCAGCAGCTGCAGATGGAAGCTTGCCAACGTTGACATATTGGTTACCTGGCCTGATTCCGACGGCCTTATCTCGGTTACTACCCAAAGCGGTAACTCCAAGGGAGAGGCAGTGAGTTTCAGCAACTCGGTACGTAGCCTTCACTGTATATTCATCGGGGAGGGAGGCTGTAGCTGTGGCCGTGCACAGCAGCCTAGGACGGCAAGCGCTGGGTTCTGGCGGTTTTGCTGCTGCTCACGAGCTGGCTACTCATCCGGACAGTGAGGCAGTGACGTCCAAATCCCAGCTCTGGCCTTGCAACGCAAAGGAGTCACACCCACGTGATATTATTAAGGCTCCTCCTACCCTCGGCTGGTTGTCTGCTCTAGCGAAGCAGGCATACTCGCTGGCTAGCTTGCAGTAGGCTGCAGCTGCAACGTGCTGCATTAATTATCACGCAGCCGGTCAAAGCTTATCGGGCACCTCAAAAGGTGTGCCTACGGTCGAGCGATCTCAGTGAGGCCGAGCGAAGCCATGCCAAGACTGCCAAGCAGGGCTGAGCCGGTCGGCCGCTGGTGCTCAGGCTGGTTGGTGTTCAGGCTGGTGCCAAGGCGATACTCGGCCGAAGCTTGGCCTTCTCGAGCTGCTGCTCAGCAGATCAGCACTCAGCAGGCCACGAAGCACTGGTTGCAGCTAAATGACAGTACTGCTATGGCGCCACGAGCCAGCCGCATGATTAGCCTCGCAGCAAACGTCTTAGCTACGGCCGACAAATTGGCATGCTCGCTCGAGTCCGTCATTTGACTCTCGGCTCCTGCTGCCCTAGCATTGCCTGCATGCTGCCATGCTGAACAATGGTAATGCCTAGTTCATCAGCATCTGAAGTGAGACCTGCGCTTTGGCATGCACTCACCACGCTTCTGGTCGAGTGAATATCCAACGTTGGAAGAGCTCAGCATTGGGCTTGTGAGGGCATGCACACACTCACAATGCATACACACATGCACGCACACACGCACACACGCACAGACATGCATACTAATATTCAAACCCTCTATCTCTCACTTACTCTCCCTTTCTCTGACTCTCCCTATTTCTGTCTGTGTCTCAGTCCACTCTCAGCGACTCTTAATAATAATAGTAAGAGCACACTTGATAAAGCGCCCTCAGCGAACTCAATCTCTTTCTAGGCGCTTAACATTTGTTCCAATGGAAGCACGATCGAATGATTAGTGGTAGCACGCTCAATAAACAACAAGAATAATATAGTTAGGAGTGACATGCACAGGGTCAGCCTGCAAATATGGTTAGTGGCAGCATGCACAGTGTGAGCACGGATTAGCACATAAAGGACGAATCACAGGAGTCCACTAAATGCTGTGATAAATAGGTACGTTCCCGTTGCCATCTCTATCCACATCTCTCTCGAAAGCATGCTTGAGTGCTCGCCTATTCAAACTTGCAGCCACGAGAGACTAGCATCCAGTTCGCTGTGGTCACCGATCGGTGGTAGCTCCTACACGCCCACAGCTTGCGATAGCAAAAGCCTGATATGATTACCGCTGAGAGCTATCAATAGGGTCGTGTTTGCACCATGTCGAGTGAGAGAACAGGGATACCTGAGTGAGAGGTAGATGCCCTTATTGATGGTGTCATCTGGTGTCAATCAAGCAGCCCACCGCAGCCGGACCTGTTCTGATTACACCAGCTGCAAGCGTCCTCCCTCAGGGCAGCCGCTCGCTGGCTCCTTGCTTTAGTTCTTGCAGCCGAGGTTTAATCACAGCATGGCAGCCTGTCACTGACTACGCATGCGAGCCTCCGAGACTCTCTAATCCGTGCGACCAAGCGAAGTCGCAGCACGTAACGTCGTAGGCATCGAGAGTCTCGTCTACTATTGAGCGTCTCGGGGCACTATCCTTGAAGACGGTTTGAGGTTGAAACGTTACGATGGAGTATATATTGCGCCCGCCCGAATCGAAGTCCTCTGGCTCGATGCCGAAGAAGAGGCAACACCTAGAACTGTCCGCGCCCAGCTGCCGGGGCTGCACCACCGTGCACTCAGCGAACGCAGCCGGCCAGCTGAGTATGTAGCAAAGTTCGACCCACGAAAGCTCGATGGCACAGAGCAGAGCCCCGACGGCGCTAGATAGCAGCAGACCGATAGCCTGGCCAATAACCCGAGGCGTCAGCAAGCGGCCCGAACCGGCCGAGCGAATAAGGTGCACGGATGGCAGACGCAGACCATACCTCGCATGCTGCGAGCCTACCCGCCCCAACCAAAGGCCAGGAGGCGCTGCCCGAGCGGCCGGATGCGAGGCTCCACTGCCCAGGCTACGTAGCGACGCGGACGCGAGGCCATCCCGCCCATCGGCAGTGCCCAGGCCGAGGGAGGGGGAGGGGGAAGCTGCCAGACTTAATCGACTGGGGCGGCGAGCGCACCGCGAGCGCTTCACGTCCCGAGCCGGGCCGACGCCGCAGTCGCCGCGACCCGAAGCAGGTGGCGCTGCGAGCTCGCTAGCAGCCGCCAGCCGTTCCGGCGCCGCTTACCGAGCCGCAGCCTGCAGCTGACGATCGAGTTCCAGGTGCGGCGGCGGCGCCTTGCCGGCCGTTGCCCTCGCAGGCGTCGCCGAAAGAGGTCGCGCGGTACTAAGACCGGCTCGCGCTCTCCCTTTACGCACGACTCTAGACGCCGACCGGAACGTCGTCGACGCCGCCGTCGACGCCGCGGCCTTGGCGCCTAAGCCCGCTGAAGCGGCAGTCGCCCGGCAGCGTTTTCGGGCCGCGTACGTCGGCCGCGAGTCGCTAAGGTAAGAAGTGTTTGCGATCGCCAGCGGCTGGCTTGTTTGCTTACCGCCTTTACCTTTTGTGAGCGAAGTACACCCGGTCCCTCTTAACGAGGCTTCGCGCGTAAACGCCGCGTCGACGTGAGCGAAAGCGCTTGAAAAGCGCTCGATATCCCAAGACGCTGCTCGCCTCGAGCGGACGCTGAGCGCCTGCGCCGTAGAATATCGTCTGCGAGCAGCGGCAGCCAGCAGCCGCGCGGCGGGCGAACCGCACGTCGGGAATCTTCGCGCGAGGCAAGGACGGCGGCGGGCGCGGTCTAGGTTCGCTCCCGGCTCTCCCGAAGCAGGGCGCCCGCGCTCGCGCTGGAGATCGCTCCGGCAGTCCGCCGCCTAGCGAGTGGTGACTCATCGGCTCACCGCCGCCGCCGCCGCTGCTTTCGAATCCGCCGCGCCGTTCAATCTCGCCACCGCGATTGCAGGCACCCCCGCAGTAGCCGCACGGCATGACGCCTCGTTGTCGTCGCTGCCCTGCGCCTTTGGCCGCCAGTCCTTCCTAGCATCTTCATTTCCTCTCCTTCGTCACCTTCTTTTCTTAGTGCTTCTCGAACGTCTACGCTGACTACATGCTTCCTTTGCAGCAACTGTAAAGTGCCTAGAAAGAGATTGAGTTCTCTGAGGGCGCTATAATAAATGCTTTATTATTATTATTACCATTCCTATTGCTATTATCATTATTACTGCCGCCGCCGCCGCCGCCGCTGCCGCCCATAAGGCGCCACCCACGCCGCTCGCACCTCTCGCCAAAGGCGACCGGTTTTTACGGAGCGCGAGGCAATGTAATGTAATGTATCTCCGTCTGTAACTCCACAAAGTCATAAAGACCATGTGGGTGTTACGCGGGAGAGTTTTGTATAGCGCACTCACAGCCTAAGCGGCTTTCGGTACGCATTCGGTAGCCAACAGACTTGGTCTCACGCAACAAAGAGAAAGTGGAAAGCATAGCAGAGTCAGGAGAGTGAGGTGGTGAGTAGCATGGAAGTAGCAGCTCAAGACCGCTGAAAAGGATGAGCCGTAGCCACTAACCACATTTGCATGCTGACCCTGTGCATGTCACCCCTAACCATGTTATTCATTTTGTTTGTTTTTCAAGCATGATTTTACTTACCATTCAATTGCATGTCGCTTTGCAGCAAATGTAAAGCGCCTAGAAAGAGATTAAGTTCTCTGAGGGCGCTTTATCAAGTGCATTATTATTATTATTATTATTATTGTAGTCGGCAGTAGGAGAGTAGTTGCCGTTGCGTAAGAATTGTGGAAGCGAGTTTCACAGTCTAGGACCTGCAGAGCTAAAGCTTATATCGCCAACGGTCTTTAAGCGGAGGAATGGGACAGCTAAATTATTGTCCACACAGGACCTGAGGGCGCGAACAGGCTGAAACTGATGCAGCAGTTCAGCTAGGTACGAAGAAGCCAAGCCGTGGCGGGCCTTGTGGGTCAGCGTAAGAACTTTGCTTTTTTTTCGTTTGCTCAACCGGCATCCATCCTAGCTCTTTCAGCAAAGGAGACACGCGCTCAAACCGCTGGGACTTGAAGACCAGCCTTGCAGCCATATTCATAGTCCGCTGTAGCGGCATAATAGCTTTCTATGGTAGCCCAGCCAAAAGAGAATTAATTACAGTAATCAACCCGAGACAGAATTAAGGAGCTAGTTAAATTTTTTACAAGCCGCTATGGGAGACAGCTCCTAATCTTGGATAGTGATCGGGCGTGATAGCTAGCTGTAGAAGCAGACTTCTGAATGAAGCTTTTGAAATTGAGGCAGCTGTCGAAAACGACACCTAAATTTCGAGCACGTGGTTATGGTCGCACAATAGCGTCACCGATTAGAAGAGCAGAGCCTTTTAATCCAGCCACACGCTTAGGGTGTCCAGTGAGCAGCAGTTCGGTTTTATCATTTTTAACGAGCCGCCGCCTGCGCTGACGATCGAGTTCCAGGTGCGGTGGCAGCGCCTTTCCGGCCGTTGCCCTCGCAGGCGTCACCGAAAGAGGTCGCGCGTATCATTTAATTTCAGGAAGTTTTCCGACATCCAGGATTGAATATCGGCAAGGCAAGCATTCAGTTTCACAGTTGCTGCAGCAGATTCCGACGGTTTGAATGACAAATACAACTGAGTATCGTCAGCATAGAAATGATATCCTAGTCCATGGGCCTTAACACTTTTCCCAGAGGTTGTGTATAAATGGAGAACAGCAAGGGACCGAGTACAGACCCTTGAGGGACTCTACAGGTGACCCTTCCCGTGTGTGAGACCTGACCCCCACACGACACGGATTGAACACGATCAGACAAGTATGACTTAAACCACACCAGTGCTTCGTCTGCCAGACCGATCGCTGTTCTCAATCGTTCAAGCAGAACTTCGTGATCAATGGTGTCGAAGGCAGCAGACAGATCTAGCAGAGCTAGGGCAGTGACATTCCCGCCGTCGTTGCCACGTAGAATGTCATTGTTAACGCGGAGGAGAGCAGTTTCAGTGGAGTGCTGCCTCTTGAACCCTGATTGAAATGTTTCTGACATTCCATTATTTTCAATATGTTCAACCAGCTGCTTAGCAACAATTTTTTCAAGAATCTTGATAAGAACGGTAGAAGGGAAACTGGGTGATAGTTTGCTAGGACCTCTGTATCTGATCCAGGCTTTTTAAGAATGGGTCTAACGATTACCGATTTGAAGGACTTGGGGACGACCCCTTTTCCCAAAGAAGCATTAAAAATCTTGGTTATGGCAGGGCTAAGTTGGTCTGCCAGTGAAGACCACAGAGATGAAGGTATAGGGTCTTCAGGAGACGAGGCACACGTGCAAACGAGCGGGCGGCCTGACCAGGAGGTCTGAGGAATCTGGTGCCGTCGCGGCTGAATAAAAGCTGGTCCGTCGGTTTTGCAAGGTTCAGCTTCGGTCCGCATTTGGCCGCCTCTGCTCGCCTGCCGGAATCCGGCCCGTTGGACCCCTCCGCATTTCGCTTGCGAAAGTCACCGCACAGATTTAGGTTAGAGCGGAGCATTTTCGAGGAACATGTCTGGACGCATTTCGGAAATGAGTTTTCTTAAAGGCTGATGCAGCGTCCCTGCTTGTCGATTCGCTTGCGTTTGTCGAGGGGGCACAATTGTCCGAAGGAGGGAATGGTCGAGGGTGCGGGCGCACAACCTCGACCAGCGCTGTCGCGAGCAATTCGACGAGGCGTTAGCTCAAACCAAAAGGCAATGACCAATGGGGGTCGCGTTCAGCGCCGGACCCCGGGCCTGCCCATCTGGGCGCCCAGCTGTGCGCCGGGAATGTGCCGACTCCTGTCTCGCGTCCCGCGTCTCGACCTTACGCGAGCGCCGAGCGGCGGGCGATTGCAGCCGCCGGCGCGAGGCGCTCTCGCGGCACCGCGCGCCTCCAGCCCGCCGGACGGGCGACGAGGGGGTGGGACGTCGCCGCAACCGCCGCGCAGGTCCCATCAGACCGCGCCGGCTGGCCTCCGCGGTAGGTGAGACTGCGCGCGAGTTTGCGGTCGCTTTCAGCTCGCAATTCGGATGCGGCTGGGCAACCGCTTGTGCCACCGCCGCCGCCGCCGCCGCCGCCGCCGCCACCGCCGCCGCCGCCGCCGCCGCCGCCGCCGCCGCCGCCGCCGCCGCCGCCGCCGCCGCCGCCGCCGCCGCCGCCGCCGCCGCCGCCGCTGCCGCCGCCGCCGTCGCCGCCACCTCCGCAGGCGCTTTGACGGTGGGCGTTCCTCGGCGAATTGAAATCGGGGGTGACTGAGAATGCAATCTTGCCCGCGCTAATTGGAATGCGTGCTCCGGCTACGAGGTCCGCGCTGCTGCCATTATGAGCCTTCGCTCCGTCGCGACAGTCTCGCGCGATGGCCGCAGCCATCGGTTAGTCTGGGGTGGGAATTCTAGGTTCGGGGTGAGGCGGCGGCCGCGGGGGGGGCGTGCTCGGAAGAACGGGGCCAGACAGGGACCTGCCGTGCGGCAGCAGGTCCGTCTTCGTCGCGGCCCTCGCTGGCTCTCGGTCCGACCGTTTCGAATGCGAATACTCGCACTTGGCGCGCACTTGGCGCGCGTAGCCCGGGCGCAGCGGCGCGAATACTCTCTCGCGTTCAGCGAGCAGTCGCCGACCTCGGCTGTCCGACCGCCACTTGATTGAATCGGCCGCCGTAAAAATTCGCGGTTTGAGCGACAAGGCACTTGACCCGTTTCAAAACATGCGGCAAACCTCGTATTTGCTTTGCAGCTGCGCCGCGAAAAGAGTATTTGCCTTCAAGTCATTAGGCATTGTGCGACCGAGAGCACCCGATGACACCCTCTTTTCACTGCTTTTTTGGGGACACTATGTGTCTAATGCGTCGCCGCCGACGCTGCTCGTTCCCGCGGAGCTCTTTGCGGCTTCGCTCGAGGCTAGGAAAATCGCTCGCGAGTCTAGCGCCTTCGCCACTAGGGGCCCCTCGCGTCGGACGTTCGCCGCCGCCAGTGCGACACGGGTGCTACATTGGGGATAGGCTCTCTCCCTCTCTCTCTCTCTCTCTCTCTCTCTCTCTCTCTCTCTCTCTCTCTCTCTCTCTCTCTCTCTCTCTCTCTCTCTCTCTCTCTCTCTCTCTCTATCTCTCTTGCTCGCGCATGCGGGAAAGAAAGAGGAAGATCGGGTGAGGTGCTCGCGCGAACCCGACTGGCCGCTGACTGCTAGCGAGCTCGCAGCGCCCCCTGCTTCGGATCGCGCGGTAGCGGCGACAGAGGACTACCGCCTGTGGACGCGAAGCGCTCGCAGTGCGCTCGCCACCCCGGTTGAGCGGCTTTCCCTGCCTGCGAGCTTGAGTGCGCACGAATTGCGATGGGACAAACCGATAATTCCGCATCGCCGTTCGTGGCATCAGCTCGTCCCCGCACTGCGAATGCGTACGCGAACGCGCCCGTTGCGGGCCACCGCTTAGACGCCGCGCGCCTTTTTGAACGCCAGCCATGCGCACTTGAGAGCGCCGGCGAATGCGCCGGTATCAACGGCCTTTTCGCATTGGCGATTGTGTTTGTTTACCGCTGCGAACTATCGGCGCGTCTAATTGGCGGCAGACGCGGATAGCTGGCGAAAAAGAAGATCGCCCGCCGGCCCGTCGGCGGCTCGGGCCAGACGAGACGGAGCTCGGCGGCGGCGGCGGCGGCGGTCAAGCGGACGGCAGCTGCATATCGCGGCCTCGAGTCGGCGGCGTCAGTCGGACTGCAGCAGCGGCGGCAGCGGTGGCAGCACGGGGCCGCAGAAGCTCTGCGTCGAGACCGGGCCACTGGCGCCCGCGCTGACCGCCGGCTCGCAGGCGCCGCCGCTGCCCATGCATTCAGACAGCGGCGGCAGCGGCGGAATAGCTAGGATCGAGCTTCCGGCGCTGCACGTCATCGGGCCCGACGAAGCGGCAGACGACGAGTCGCGCGACTGCACCGCTGACGAGTGCGACGGGGGCGACGAAGTCGTCGCCCTGCCGGAGCGCTACCAGCGCTCCAAGCCCGCCGAGCCAGACCGCGGCGCAGGGCTCCACTCCATTGCGGCCAGGGTGGAGGACGCCGAGATCGCGCTGTCGTGGATACGCAACGAGCTGGTAGGGCGCCGCGCCGCAAGCGGGCGCGGCGCGGGCTGCGGGCAGCCGGAGCTCGAGCCCGCTGCGCTGCGCCGCTCTGCGACTTTCCCCGCGGAGCAGCCGGGCTTTCGGACTTGCGCGCATGCGGTCGCGCTGTCGCGCACAAGTCCGGAGCGCGGGCGCGCCCTCATCCCCAAAGGGCCGGAGGCGGGACGGGGACGGGGCGGGGCGGCGGAGGCCGACGGGTGTTCTCCGGACCTCACCGCACGACCGCCCGGACCCCTGCTCTCGCAGGCAGCAGTGTTACCGTGCGTTCGCCGTCATCCGAAGCGCGACATGGCTTTTCTCTTCACTTGCGGGACCATTCAGTTGCCGCTCGTCGTGGCGGTGTCGCTCCGCGCTCGAACTACGGGTAAAGTCGCCAGACGTAGCAGCTCCTGCCATCTTGCCACCCTCTGTGAAAGAAAATGTTAAGCAATCGGCGAAAGGCTGCGGCGGGAGAGTCTTGGCCGATAGCGGCGACTCAAGGTCTGGCAGGGCTGACGTTTCCTTTTCTTAAAGGCTGCGAATGTCCGACTGTGAAACGCCTTCTCGGTTGGACAGAGAAAGCTGTAAAATACAGCCTACAGAAATGCGGGAGATTCGCAAGCAAAAGCTAAGCGAAAACGTGCAATAGCAAAGTCAAAACAAAGGGAGAGAGTCTCTTATCCGAGGCTAGCGGTGTCATTTTTCTACGCTGCACAGAGCACCGCTATCGCTTAGCCACCGAAAACGCCCGGAGGTTTGGAAGTTGCAAGGGGAAAACGAGAGGTTTAGTGCAAGACGCTCGGCGAGCAATCTTAACTTTGCGCGTGCGCTTGCAATGTCATTTTTGATTTCTAAAAGCTCGTTTTATTTATTTTGATTTTTTTAATCTTCTCTATTAGTCCCAGTTCGAAGATTTGTTATCGCTACTGTTGATGAATTGGCGCACGGGCATGTCTAAGGCGCAATCCTAGCGCGAAACTCGGTAACACGACCGCACTCCGAACTCTCTACAGTAATACAGTTAGATGAAGGCTAGTTGCTAGCTCATCGCGTCCGTCCGCCACCTTGCGATGTGAATGGCAAGTGCAGCCGCAGGGTCGAGAGCCTAAGGCAACGCACCAGCGCGTAGCCTCAGTAGAGGCGCTGGTGGTGCGGGCGGCGCGCCGATCAAAAGCGCGCCGATAAAAGGGCGGCGCGCCGATCTAAACGCAAGCCAAGCAGCTGCTACTGACCGCTCAGTTTCAGACATGCCCGCAGCGACACCCAAGACTTTGTGGTAAACCGGTGGACAGCGAGTCGCGTACTTCTGCTGCTGCTTCGCCGCAGTCGCTGGCCGCGGGCGCGCGTTGATGCCACCGGGCAGTTTAGCGAACCATTTTTCCAACAAGGTAGTCGGAGGTCAGTTCTCGAGGAAAGCCACCGTGAGCTGCGAATTCGCGAAGCTTAATTGTCGAAACAGTCGGTGGGAATTCGGAAAGCGACGAACTCCTACGTTCGCCATAGGCCAGCGATTGAACGCGACTACGACGTGAGAGAAAATTTCTGGCCAATAGGCAGCGATTTAGTAGGAGCGTAGCGGACCAGGCGTCATTGCCCAGCCGCGTGCCGACGCGCGGCCGCACGAGTCCGCGCCCCGCCGCCGCTGCGAGCTCTCGTGAGGTTTAGCCCGCTGCGCCGAGACCTGCACTGGCGGTTTCGGGAGGTCGAGCGCTCGCACGGCCGCAGTCTGACCTCGCGCGGTTTCGGGCGCTCTATGGCGGCGTGCTCGCGCGCCGTCTAGCGGCGGTCGCACCGTGCGCCCGCTTCTCGCGTACGTTACTTCGGAGCGCTTGGCGCGCTCGACTAGTCACGAGTCGCCGTCGACGCAGCAAGGAGCGCCAAGCCGATCGCGGTCGGCGTGGCCGAAATATTCGGATTCGGCACCTCTGACGGCTGCAAACGCCTGCGAGCGGCGCCAACCTCGAGATGGGCATTGTTCTTCCTTCATATCCTTCCCGCGGGCAATGTCACGCGCGCGCGACATCGCCCCGCAATCCGGTCGTCGAACGAGCTTCGGCGCGCGCGCCGCGTCTGCTCAAACTCAACCTTGCCGCCGGCGATCGGTCCGAATCGCCCACGATGGCCGCCGCGGAGCGCGTCGTGGCCGGATCGTCGCCATTCTCAATCGCTGCTCCGAACACGTTCGCGCGCGGCGCGCCCGGAGCAGCGGCCGCGGCCAACCTAACCGCTCACTTCGCTTTGTTGCAGAGGTTGATGAAAACGCAGGACGCCGCCCTGGTCAACCGATTTCAAGACATACAGAAGGCGATTCAGCTGGCGCGGAGCAGCCCCAGCCCGTACAGCTCCACGTCCAGCGTCAACGACTGTCAATCAACGGGCGGCTGTAGTGGCTGTGGCGTCGACGTCGCCTACTTGAGGGACTGCTGCGAGATTGAGTTCCGCCCGCGCACCTCGTCGCTGCTGGTTCCTCGCAGAAACTGCGACTCGGGCTTCGGCGACAGCGGCGGCGGAGGTGCCGCGGACTTCCGGTTGCGCACGAACTCGATGCTGTCGCCTACGAGCCCCTGCCGCCTGCCGAAAGCGCTGGAGGCGGTGGCACTGCACACGAGCTCGGCGGACGATCTCAGGTGCTCGGCGCCGTGCGCCACCCGCCACTGACCTCTATAGCGCCACTCGCGCCCGCCGCGATTCTGAGCGCCGTGGGCGCTCAAGTCAGCCAGCCGCAGCCCTCGCGCAGCCGCGAACAGCGGGCTTCGTTTTCTCTTTTGTTTTTAAATAGATGAGTGGGCGTTAGGTGCTGCGCTAGCGCCCGCGAGACACTCGTGGCAATCCCGCGCCGTCGACTTCGCGCTGCGTCTGCGGCGAGTCGAGCGCCCTGCCGGTTTCAAATAAACGTTCAGCTTAGCCAGTTTGAAATGCGTGCGTGCGCGAGTCTGCAGCGGCTCGCTCGCCACATGTCAGCCGGCGGCGGCGGCGGCTCGCCGCGGCCTCAGCACTGCGACGGTGGGTTATCTCTCCCACTCGCCTTGAGAGTTGTTGCCCTCCCTCACACACCCCCCCCCGGTGCGGATCGCAGCCTGCCGCTTCATTCTACATCTCGGAGCGACCGCGCACGGACGTCGCCTTGGGCGAAAAGTTAGGCGCTTCCCACATGCGGTTTCGCCGATTGCTGCCGCGACTTTCGGGACGCCGCAGCCGCTACGTGGTGGAGTCGAGTGAAAGGATGGCGATCGCTAACGCACAGTCGGGAAGTCTTGCTCGCCACCTGCTTTGCGGGCGACACCCGAAGCGCTCGGGCAAGTCGTTGCGCGGCCGCAGGCACGCGTCGCCGGGTTCCCGCTCGCCCAAGCGCGCGACGGCGGACGCGACTGCCGATGCAGACGGCGCACGCTTCGCGGCGGCGTCCGCATTAAGCCCCGGACGGTCGCGGCGCTGCAAGGAGCGGGCGACGGTACGTCGAAGCGTGGAGCCCCGGCGCGCTGCGATGAGCGCGCCAGGGCTCTCTCGGAACGTGACGCTGCAGGCGGCGGGGGCAGAAGCAGCGCGCCAGTCTGGCGGAGCAAAGAATGCCGCCGGTCCGAACTACTTCGGCCCAGTCGCCCGCGAGGGACCTGGCCGGGGCAGCGGGCTTGCAGCGCTGGCGGCGGGAAGGGAGTAAGGAACGGTTATGCAGTCGGTAAATTTCCGCACACGGCGACGCTCTTCTCGCGTGCGACCGCAGCGACGAGGAGCCCGCTTTATTGCTACCCGCTCGCAGCCGACGGCAGGGTCCAGGTCGAGGCTGACTGCTAGCGCCTGAGCGAGGGGCCGCGAGACCTGGCGTCGTTCGAGAAGAGCGATTACGCTCTATGCGAGCGGCCGGTCGAAGCGAGTAAAATTCGCCGGAGATTCGGTAGCAGTCGAAGAGCGGTAGGAGTGGAGCAACTCTGATGAATGCTAACACGCTTCTGACCGGGCCCGGCCCGCTCCGGGGCTTCCCACGGCACGAGGGGCCCGCTGAAATGGCGGCGTGCTAGGTCGGCTAGGATGCGAGCGCCGAGATAATTGTTATTTGCGGTTCCTGAATTATGACGGCTAAGAGCAAGTTATGCGATTTCTGTGGTTAGGCGGCTTAAAAGCCGACGTCGAGTAATATTCGGTCAGTTGAGCTCAATGTGGCTTGGTGCTTATGCTTTGGGTATGGAGTGGCCCTTTAATCGCTGCTTGCGGGCGAGCCGCTGGATTATGGCTTTTGTTTGATTTTGTTTAATGTCTGTTTACCACCTCGCCCTTTGATGTATATTTATTACTGCGTTCTTTGATAAGGATAGTGTGAATGAGGGCTGAGGCAATTGGCTAGAGCGCTCAGGCCCGAGTGGGGGTGCATTCGAAATACACCTTCGGTTTCGAGGCAATCACAGGATTTGCGGATTTGTGCCAGAGCATTCCGTTTTGCGTTATTCGTCGTAGTGTCATTCGCACCGGGCCTGTAATCGTCGAACATTCAAGGCTGTGGGCAAGGCTCGGGAGCTGCACTCTAGACTTTGAGTACAAGCAGTTTCGAAGGCACTCTGGGCGCCGTGCGAGAGTCGCTGCAAGCCACGGCTCGTTCTGGAAGCCTGTAATCCTCCGCTGCCGTCGAATAGACTTCGAGAGGCTATGGATATTAGCTTATTATGTTGACGTTCGTAGGGTCTTCGTGACTGCCCTGTTCCGCTACTGTCGACATACCTGCCTTGCAATTGTGCTGCATCAACAAATCGCTGGCCGTGCTTCAAAGGCTCATGATTTTACCGGCGTACGTCGCGCGACGGCTTGGACTAGCTCCGTTACGAGCTGTTTGTTGGCGGCCTAGTTCTGCTCGGACGTGGGAGCCGCTGCTATGTTGCGTTTGGAAAACCGCTTAGCCTGAATGCGAGTTTGATCGTAAGCAGACGAGGACTTCGGAGGCTGAACGATTGGTCTCGTAGGCTAGTGCTGAGAGCGCGCCGGGTGCCAAGAGAAATAGCTATAGGCTGCACAGAAAAGCAACCTTGATGAGAGCTCTCTGGGCAGACCGTGAAAACAGGCTAGTCTGTTGCCCATGCAGTGACGGGGCGGCGCTAAGCAAAAGGGCGTGTGCTTACTGCAGGAAGAGAAGCCCGCTAAGGAAAGAAAGTTCGCGCTAAAGAGTCCGCCAAGGAAGGGAAATCCCGAGCTGAGGGAAGTCCACCAAGGGTTGAAAGTCAGCCAAGAAATGTAAGGCTTTCACCAAGGAAAGGAAGTCCGTAAAAACAAGGAAGGGCACCAGAGCTGGTTTGGTCTAGCGGTTAAGGTGCTCGCCCCGACCAAGGTCTGACTGAGGTCGTGGGCTCGAGCCCCGAGGCATATGTGAAGCGCCTGAATAGAGATTAAGTTCTCTTGGGCGCTATATAAATGAATTATATTTAAGGAAAACAAGAGCGCGCCAAGCTCAGTTAGCTCAGGCAAGTATCGATCGCTTCTTCATTCGCGAAGGCAGTGGAAGGGTTTTCCCTAGCGTAAGCTCAAGAATATTAACTAGTTTTGTGCTCGAAAATGAATTTGTTAAATAGACCTAAACATTCTGAAGGCTGGAATCTGACGTTATCGCGTACTCTTCGGGTACCCTATCTTGGCGAGGATTCGGCCTCGCCGTGGAATGCCGTTAGAGCCGCCAGTAGCCGGAGTAGGCCTGCCGACCCTAAGTTTAGTTTCAGCAGTGCCCTTTAGCTGGAGATATGTTTAGATGGACGCTGAGCCACCCGGCCAGCCAGCTGCAAGCCTGGCGTGAAATATTTATCGCTCTAGCGCCTCTGCTGTTGGAAATGGCGCGCCGTCGCGCCACTTCCGGCAGAGCGATCCGTCGGCGTCGAAGAGCTGCTCGTGCAGTGCCGGAGGGATTTATGCAAGCGACGACGGGCGCCGATGCTCGCGGGCGCGCGGTCGAACTGCTGGCCGTAGAATGGCTGCGCCTGCCGCTTCGCCCGCTCGCCCCGCTCGCTGAGCGCGCGCTCTCGAGCAGGGCAGCAGAGCAGGCGGGCGCAGGCCGCCGAGTCTTCAGGCTTTCAGGAGCGATAAGGCAACCGATCAGAAATTGCCGGGTAGGCGGCGGCACGCCAGGCACGCGGGACGGCGTCGCCGTTTTACTCGCGATGCCATTTGCTTTTTGTCTGCGAACCAGGGCCACCGGTAGGTAGGGTGGCAGCCACTCAGCACATCGGCGCTCCTCTCGGCACGCTCCTGGGGGCCGCTGATGCTGCCGCCGCGCAGGTAGCTGGCCGCGCCTCCAGAGCGCAGGCAGGCGGCGCGCGGGCGATCGAGTGGCCGAGTGGCCCCGATTTCGAAAAAGAGTTTGCTCTTTCGCAGTCTTCCGCTAGACAAAAGGTTTGCGGGCCTAAAAGGGCACGCAAAAGTGTACACAAACGACGCTCAAGCGGCTGTCAGCGCCCGCATTCCGAGGAGCGAGCCCTCTGGCTCCTCCGAGAGGGCCAGCCGAGTGGGGCAGAAGTCGATCCTCGATGGCCGTCGCCGAGCGGATGTCCCGGAGGCGGATAGCCGCTGCTGCTGCCGCCGCCGCTGCTGCTGCCGCCGCTGCTGCTGCTGGTATACCCTCGGCTGCCGGCGGAGCGGTTCAAAAGATTCCGAGACCAGGGTCCTGTCCCTGCGATGTCTGCTGGCGATGCTTCTCACAGAGGACCGATCGTGTACTCGAAAGCGTAGAGGGGCGTTCGCGAGCGCCTGCTGCATGCATCTCGAAATTTGATATCCTCTGCGTCTTCCGAGGGCGTGCCTGGAATCTTTACTCGAAGGCGATCCGAGCAGCCGATCCTGGCGTCGTGCCGCTGCGGCCGTTGACTGGTGGTCGGTAACGTCAAATACTGACTATAAGCCAGGAGTACTAGCGGAAAGCCTCGACTCTCATCAGCATTGTGCTGAAGGCCATTGCAAAACCCACAGCAGTGCAGTCAGTTTTCGAGGAACGGCAAGCTCTAAATCTCGATTGGAGCTTACTAGCAAGATCTGACGAGGTAATTTAATAGTAGTTGTGCTAGTAGTTGTGCTACCACTCGTTCAAGTCTCTTGGATAACAATGGTTGAAAGAAGGCTGGAAGGAAGTCACTTACAATTCTCATGCTCTAAGATGGAGTTTTTAAGAGTCTACCTGGCAATTACTGTTTTCAGAGGAGCTTGGCTGGTAACTGAAGGCATATTTTCAATGTTATTTGTGGTGGGCAGCACCAGGTCTTTTCACCTCATAAGTAAAACAGTTGGGGAATGAACCTATAGTGCTAGCGGTCTTCTTTGCTGGGCAGACAAATCTGGTGACGAGTTTACAGTTTCGTGCATGCAGTAAGCAGAGTGGATCAAAATATCAACTTGAATAAAGAGACGGCCACTGTCCAGGTGTAAGGCTGTTGACAAACAAGTCATCAATCCTATGTTGCCGTATCCAGCAGAGCTTAAAAAGTTCTGGATTAGGTTCTAAGGTTCTGGTTTCTTACTGCTACGTGTTGCCTTCATTTTGTCAACGACTCTTCAACAAAATTCTTGCAGTGCAACTTGCGACCTATTAGACTATTAGGAGCGGACAGGATGAGAGACAATCGTCAGCCGAATTTAAGCGCCTCTTTTCTGATGAAATCGTTTTATCACGGTGATTGAAAAATTTCACCGGCACAAATTATACAGGAAATAAAATTACCCTGATTAAATTGTCACCAGCCTCTGACAATACAATCGACTCCGCGTATAAGAATATCTTTTATAGGAATACTCCTCAATAAGAATAGCAGTTCCGCGTCCCAGATTTACTCTAGCTATAGTCTCACTCCGCATATAGGAATACTCCGCCTATAAGAATGGCCACTTGCCGGCCCGAGCGTAAACTTTTAAGCGGAGTCGACGGTATCGGTCTGCAGATAATTCAGAGGGTGACCACAGCCGCCGGTATACGCGACGAGGCTCCGGCATTGTCCAATCAGGTCAAATCTGCATTGTCACGTGACGGACACGTATCCGCTCGATTGCTTGTGCAGTTCCGCGAGAGCCTTTTCATGTTCACTGGATGCTATCAATCAACGCAGCACCTGCCAAGCATGTAATTAAGACTCACATTGTTGGCTGTCCGTTAAACTTTGACGGTGCCCAACGTGACCTATGTCAAGCTCTAATGGTCGTCTGCGTCCGTTGACTAAACTGAACTCGTGATACCGCAGTCTAGTAGCTCGTAGATATCACTATAACTTCGTAGACTAAGCAGTGATAACGACCAAATGGAATATCTTATGGGAAGCATCAAACGTGAAGACGACAACGGGAACTTTCAAATAATTGGAAGTATAGAATTCCTACTAAAGAATCGCCTTGTGGTCGTAATTTTGGTGCTCCTGTTTCTGTCTGTCGACAGCCTGACTTACGGAAGCATACTTTGTGGACTGCTACAACGGCAAGTCATCGTCGCGCTTGCCTACTTGCCCCCTTACAGACTCAGCACATAAATTATCTACTTGCAACCTAGCGGTGAGGTGTAGCACTTCCCAACTCTGACCGTAGGTGCATGCAATTCTTAATTTTCCACTGAGAGTGAGGTGAAAGCCGCCACGGCTCTTCTGCTGACAGATAAACGAGGCTGCTGAATCAGCAGATATTAACTTTTCTTTACTGAATCACTAAGGATCTTGCTAGCTCACCAGTTCTCTCGAGGCTCGGCTACTGTAACTATGTTTTGGCAAAACTGCCATCATAGCTGCAAGTCGCATGCTATAGCTGCGAGCTTGTTAGTGCGAAGTCTGTCGCAGAGCAAGTCTCAGAGCAGTAGCGTAGTTCTTACGGTAAGGAGGAGAACGGAAAAGGATAGATAAACTCACGTCCGTTGAACGGAAACTCAAATATTGCTACGCTACTTCAAGTGTTGCACAAGTACTGTAGGTATTTAAACAAATATTGGCCTAAAAATTTCGGGAGAGGTGAGCTTAAGCCTCTGAAGCATAGGTAAATTGTAAATCAATCTTTTTAGTTAAATGGTCTGTGTAATATCAAGGGCACTATGAGCTCTTTCGTATCGCTTGTCAATAACTAAAATGAAATAACCAAGTGAACCAAATATAGGGTTCTGAAATAAAACGGTTGACTTTGATCTTGGTGTAACCTAGAGGACCCCCTAATAATGTTCTTAGCTACGCATAAGCACTCCGTGGGTATGGACAAGAAAAAAGGCGGGACTGCTCTGACCGTTGTACCAGGTTAGAGGGGGAGCTGGTCCAATCCATCCCGCATTATGCTTTAAATAAATAAATAAATATCCTAGCTGATTAGACAGCCTCTTTTTGTATAGCGACAGAAGAGCCATTACGGCTGTCATCACCGCTTAAACAGAATCGCCCACAGCAGGAATTGAACCCACGACCTCGGGACCAAGGTCGTGAAATCAACCACCTTACCTGGTGTGCCATCATGGCTTTAGTTTCTAAGCATAAGGGAATCGCATGTGGCCTAAGAGAGAACAGAGAGAGAACAGAGAGAGAGAGAGAGAGAGAGAGAGAACAGAGAGAGAGAGAGAGAGAGAGAGAGAGAGAGAGAGAGAGAGAGAGAGAGAGAGAGAGAGAGAGAGAGAGAGAGAGAGAGAGAGAGAGAGAGAGAGAGAGAGAGAGGAGAGTGACCGAGCAACACACAGGCATAGGATAAGTACGGTTGATCGAGCTCTGTCGGCAGTTGTGTAGGCCCCAATAGTGCAATGTGCACACAGCACGATTGCACATTGCACATTGCACATGTGTAGCACTTTGCTGGCCTTGGCTGAATCTTAGCCCGAACAAGAGCTGTTCGGAGGTGGGCTAGAACTCCTTTGTCCTGGAGCAGTGAGTCAGAGAGGAGCGTCAGTGCGGTTAGAGAGCAAGAGCTTAAGAGCAAGCCAGGAAGCTCTGAGACCAGCGGTGGCGATTCGGCCTTTAGAATTCGTCCGATACCGCGGGAGCTGCTGATTGATATTGGCTGGCCTGTCAACCTCCGCCATCACTGTCCAGAAAGAATCGTCTGGAACCTATTCGCCATTCAAGCTGGACAGAGGGGACATTCCAGTGGCCAAGTGCCGGTATTAATTCCTTACCGTAATGGACCCTGGTGGCGGGCCCAATACCACTAAGCTCTTGCCCCATTGTCTCAGCTAAGTATTTAAGAGTCGAGCGACGCTCACTCTGGGTCTTTTGTCTTTAGTCTCTTCTGGTCTTCTGTCCGGCTCTGCACTTCGACGCCGTCGGACTCGTTTCTCTGAAAGCGAGGGAGGAGGGCGGGCTGTCCGCCGACGATGGACGGAACAGGACAAGATAGCGCTATGAGGATTCGGTGGACTCCACCGAATACGGTGGTATCGCGCCCGAGCTGGCATTCTGTGTTTCTTTTGTGTTTTGTGTGTGCGCGCTAGCACGTGGTCTCGGCATAGGGATTTGCCGGTGCGAGCTAGGCGTAGTTGGCGTGTGTGGAGTCCTAGTTCTCCGGTTAGGGTTTAGGCTCCCGTTTGAGCTCTGTCTATTTGGGTCGTTCCCCAGTATATATGTAAGTAGTGTAAGTGTGGAGACCTGCGTCCTCCGCAAGACTGCTTGAGGTGGCGAGTGTGGAGTATTCCTGCCGCACAGGTGGAAACGGAGTCCTAGTTCTCCGGTTAGGGTTTAGGCTCTGGTTCGCACCCAGTGTGGAGAAGTATTCCCTCCGCAAGAGTGTTGGTGCTGTTGAGAACGTGCGAGGATTGTGGAGATAAAACTGAGCTAGACGCGCAGCGACTTTGTGCGCTTGCGAATAAAGTTCGGTAAAATCCCCAATTTGTGTGTCTCGCTTTCCAATTCACGCCGCGGACTCACGACCCCCTTTAGTAACGGTAAGCACGTCGGCGCCAGAAACGCTCGTTTCGTGGCGGCCAGCCTATTGCGCGTAGGCGCGCACCGAACGGCAGTAGGCGCTAGATTACGCCGCTAGGTAAGCGGCAGGTCAAGCCTACCATGCCGAGCCTTCGGCGTCACACATGCACATTGCAGGATGCTAACTCTCGCATCAGCCATTATTGGCAAGTGATGCTACTATGAAGCTCGATGCAATATTGCTGGCGGTATAGCGGGGTATCCAGGCAAGCCTGTGAAAGGGAATCAGCTTATATTAACTCCTAGCTGAGACGTGAGAAGAAATAAAACAACCGAAAGTTTAGCAGACCAACAGTTTATCGTTCGGGTATGTGGTACAATAATTTAAATACGCGGACTCTGTACACCAAAACTCACTGCATTTAACTCCAGATATTTCTCCTGGAGAGTAACCTCCAGAACCATAGCCAAAAGAGCACAAGTATTGCTATTCTCCTGCAAGCTTCTCAAGCTGTACGCTATGCTAAGACGGTTCAAGCTAAAGCAACCTACTTAAGTAAGAAAGGTCTAGGCTGCCACGGTGCCTAGGTAATTGGGGAGGCCCTGCAGAAAACAGCTAATACCTGGACTATTGTTATCAAAGTCTTTAATTCAGGTTTTCAGCCACAGCTTGGGGGTTTGTACGCCACAGCTTAGACGATGGTGAACAAAAGTATTCTCTTGTACTGACGGTATTGATTATTTGTGCTATTGTTAATGCATTAAGTATCAACCCATTCATTTTGAATGCAAGTATGTATCAGCCTATTTATTTTGAATGTAAATGATTCCGTCCGTTCGTGAATCCGGCCGGAAGTCCATAAACACGTCACTGACGTCACGCTTTGCCCCATATGATTGAAAATGTAAGACAATTCGAGACGATTCTATTCTTTTTTCATTTCAATGTTCAATCTTCATCCAGAGAATCACTTGCTTGATTTTCTACAGTTTAGTGCACTTCAGTGGTCTACCGTAGCCTAAACTCCATATTTCTGGGGTACTGGCACCCACAGCCAGCCATGCCCGTTGGGAGAGTACTACCAACAGTATAGCTTCAAGCACTTACTTGGCATCGAATGTAAACGTGGGGTTAGCGCTCTAGGGCAATTCTCTAACAAGTTTTATACATTCGTTGGCAACTCTATGGTTGTGCTCGAGAGCACAGCTGGATTTTTAAATTGCCTCACCGTCCAAAAATAAAGAATTGCCATGCCAGCGAGTTCCAATGGCAGCACACGCATGGAGTACAAGTTGACTTGCGGCTCCTTATTTGGGGAGTCGTTTGCATGCTAGGGCTTGGTCTCTATGAATTGCTATTTGTTTTCATGACATCATTTCGTTTCATTGCTGTGTTCATTGCCAGCCTTAGCATTAATTTGCACACTTTACATTTTCAATTTTCAATCTTCAAGCTTGTACTAAAACTCAGCTGAAGCCAAAGGTCACTTCGTACGAGTTTAGTTGACATTTTTCTGCATTGCAGTCTCGATAGGACAGCTAGTCTGATTATGACATTGCTATTCAGTGCAACGTTTTGGTATTTCTTTAATAACGACAGCACTTATCTGGTGCTTCATTAATTACCGCGATCGATATACAAACGACAGTATATTGGGCCGATCGTTACAGCAGAAGTACTAATTGAATAGGATGCTCGATTAGCTGTCAGAGGAATGCGCTTCGCGCGAGCCTCAGGCGAACTCAAGACAAAAGCCCAGTTTGAAGAGTAAAGCACAGCCAAGTCGCAGGGGAATCAATTGCCGGTAAGCAAAGCGAACTACTGCGGTTACAGAATCGAACTTGCTGGCCGTGGCTGGTGCATGAACTCGAGACTGCTTGCCAGAATGGTGGAGTGTAAAATCTCGAAAACAATTACATCTCAAGATCTGTCGGTGGTGCAGGTACATACTCTATTCGGATCATGGCGACAACAAAATAGCTGAAAATTAGTGTAATTATAGAGTATAATTACTACAGAGAATATACCTTGTTCATTAGATGCAGCAAATATGTGCTCCTTCTTTCGACCGCGTGCATCGAGCGACTCTTTCTTTTGTAAACACGTGCTTAGACATCTTTTATTAGGTTAGCAATATTTTTACATTTAGCAGGTGTAATAGTACTTACTGAATTGTATAAGAAGTCTCTTCTGTCTACGTTGATGCTCGCACGTCCCACCCCGTGTTGCATCGTTAGCTCGATAAGAACCGGCGGCTAATGTCTATGACATTATCCTGGTGGAATCCATGTAATGGAAATATAATTTGCTGGAATTACCGAGTCATGTCACTAATGAGCAAGAACGATAAATACAAATAAATTATTTGTTTTGCGCCCTACGAGAACTTAGGCCTCTATTAAGGCGCTTCACGTATACCGTTAGGCTCGATCCCAAGACCTCGGTCATGTCACATTTACCTTGATCTTTGTTCGAGGGGAGCACCTTGACTCTTGGGCCAAACCGGCGCGGCAGACTATGCCTCCGTTAGATGCGATCTACCGGCCACTTCTGGCTGTCCAACCTTATTACAGAAGTTCGTAGTTCCCCACCAAAATACTCTTACTTGACAGGCCGTTATTGATTGCTTTAAAACTCAGGTCGATGACCCCAGTCAAACCGGCTCATTTCTCGACTATGTTTATCTTATGCTTGGTCCAACACGTTTGTCTTACTGCTCATGTTGGTGGCCATATTCCGAATTATGTGATCTGATCATATGCCGGCCCAATAACCTAATATGCCAGATTTCTACCTCGGATCGTTGCTTTAGCTCGTTTAGAATACCAGCTCCTTGGCATGACCATAGGAGCATAGAGTTTACCCAAACGCTACTTGAAAATAAGTAATTACCGAGAAATTTTTTGTAAATCGATGCAATAGAGGTCTTCTTGGCCTAGCGATTTGACTGCCGACAGCTTAGATACCCTCATTGAAAAACAACTAAACTTATGAGTGCTCTCGACGAGCCAACTTTCCAGTCTATCCGTTTAGGCAGCCCTGTAGATACGTTTCTATTCACCAAAAAATGAAAAAAACATGCTTAATGTTAAGCGCAGGCTTGAACCCCCCATTAAGAAGTCTGGGTCTAACGCCAATCGTGCTAAATTTAAAGATGGCATCCGTGTCTACAACTGACAACTTAGAAAAGCCAGACCAGGACCTTTTTTTTTGGATAGCAAACTTAGTCAGACCCTATACAAATAGATAACACAATGAATGCTTTGCGTGAAAATTCAGTTTTTAACTCACTGGATATTAACTATACGGCCGATAAGTTTTCCACCTTGCTCGAGAAATAATTGCACATGCATTCGCGCCTCCATAAAACCACTTCCGACTAATGTACACGTTGTCACAGCCTGTAACAATTATCTTAATAACTTATTTTCTGCGGTTTCTATACACATGAAGTGATTACTACAATAAAGTCATGTAAAAAGAGCTCGTCACATGAAGACCCTATACTACATCTTCTTCATTCTTACTTAGCGGAAAAACAGATTAAATATAAATTAAGGTTTCTTATTTTTTCTCCAGGATGAAGGGGGTTCTCGTGAGCCTCAAATCGACCGTCATTCAACTAGTTATTATAAAACCTGGACTGGATTCTGAAACAATCGCTCAGTTTCCCTTCTTCCTTTGGTCCAACATTCTCGAAAGGATTGTCACTAAGTAGCTTGTTGAGCAAACAGGCAAGAATGTGTTGGGTGAGAAACAACTAGGTCTGTACAATCTGTCTCAGAGGACGACACTCCATTGAAACTCCCTCCTCGTTCAACCTACGGCTTTGGAACCTGCGACGATGATGGTACCGTCACTACCATGGGGCCCAGCGTTTGACACTTTTGATCCCGGTAGCCTACTTGATCGACTAAGCACAATGGTCGCTGTGGGGCTGAGGCTCAGGTGTAGATTAAATCGTACTTGTCCGGTCATGCTAGCAAGGTGTCGAGCGTGTCACGTCTCATCTAACAGGCCGATTAGACATTGAGTTCCATTAGGGTTCCTTCTCGATCTCATTCTTTCACGCTTTGATTTTTCGTAAATATTATCCTTCTCGAATCTAAATGCATTACAAAGACCGGTTTGAATTAGTACTCTGGCGAATGCATATCTACTGAGCCATAGGAATGTGAGGTGTTGAGTTCTGCAGTGGTGGTCGAGAGCTCGTACCTGTTTAATAACGTTTACCTAGCTTAGGAATGGCTTTTTGTTGAATAATGGTGCTCTAGCTGAACTCATCACAGCGATTGCATACTGCTAGTCACAGGAATTCGTTTCCTGCATTTTTTTTTTATTGAATGCAACCTCTACCAGATTCATCTGATCACATTCACACCGGCTCCTGGCCAGACTGAAATGCATCCGCAAGCCTAACCCTTCGAATTAAGCACGAAAAGACACGTTGAATATTAATTTTTTTGCAAAATATAACAGACTTACATGACAGACGACACTCAAAACCGCGAACCATTTCAAATATACTTTCGCAACAGCAGAGCTAAAGGCAAAAGGGTAAGTGGCCAACATAAGAAAACCGAACAACACAAGGGCATAACAGCTGGTCCCAAAAACAGGTCGGGGCGAGTTAAGAAGTACATCACCCAAGAGCAACACCGTATACGTATTGACAACAAATTTAAGGTAACTGATGCAATTAAATAACTAGCTTGCAAAGCTGCGGATGTATATGGCAAATGTGTATGGCGAGCGAGATTAGGATATCCGCATTCAGGCACATTCACCGGCTGATAACAGATAAAAGAGATGGCTCTATACTGCAGATGGACAGCTAGACCATAGACAGTATAAGAGAGAGACCCAGCACGTCAAGATCATTGAAAGCAGAAACATATTTCAGCAGTATTTGGCAGACATGAAAGTTGGTTTTAGCCACCCTCCCATTGTTAAATCCTGCTTAAATTAACGTACCAAGCAGCCGGGAAGCACTAAAATGTCTTCCAAGGCATCAACCATTCATCTAGAAGCATTGGACATCCAGAACAATAGCCATCAACGCCTGCCTGCCAGTGCCTTGACATTCATTACCTACAGTGCGGCTTTCAACAAGCCCAAAATGGCATGCACAAGCACAGCTAACTGCATTTGCACCATAGCTCCACGTGGATCACACAGATTCTGGAAACAGAGCGTCGTTGAGGTTTAACACTAGCTCATGTGCTAAAGAGATCCATAAAAGACCACTAGGCAAGGCATAGAAGTAGCACAATACATGATTTGTCGTAAAGGCAAGGCCTCAAGCTAGGTCCGATGTATCGACGTCTTTCTTTCCCACCGCATCCGGGTTGCTAAGAGGATCAAGGTCGGCAAAGAGATCATACCACGGCGACAAATCCTTCTGTAATAAAGAAAAGCAGAGCTTTCAAGCAGATAGCTGAAAGGCTGTGACAAAAATAATAATATTAATAATGATAGTAATAATGAGACATTTGTATAGCATGATGTAGAGCTGACTACTCGTGACAGCAGTCAACCACTGAGTAAAGCAGGCGTACCATGAAGCAAGGGGTAGCGGTAATGATATGGCTGTTTGACCAGGTTTATAGTGACAGGGCTAGTCTCCCTGTTCTTGAATTCAAGAAGCAATAGCAATAGCACAGTGAACTTTTGACTTTGTGTAAGTTTCGACTTCGACAAAACTTAAAAAATGAAAAGACACCTTATCTAGATGCTGTTAGAAAGTAAAGTAATTCCACCCAGGAGTTCATGCGCCAATGCAAAATCTCGAGTGTCGGTGATATACTAAAACTTTCAATATGAAAAGCCCCTACCCACCCACTCCTTCGAGGCATTTAGAATGATAGGCCAATGAACGAAATGCAGGAGCGTCTTACTAGATGGATAATATGCAGAAACGCAGAAAATCCGGCTAGACAAAACGTCACACACACACACACACATGATACAAATGGTCCCGAATGTGCAAACTGAATCGGCAAGGCATCACGAGCGTTTCTTCCTCGGATGCAGTCACGGCCAATCGTATTCCTAGTAACACAAACTCACACATCTGCGAACTGACAACAAAGATGACACTACTACCGATCTTTACCTTCTTCGGGGTCTTAGAGCCAGAAGCAGCAGCAGCAGCTGCTGGCTGCATGCCTGCTGCTACTGGCCTGTCGCCACTTCTGCCCTTCTCCTTTGTGGCCGAGCTCAGGCCACTTCCCAGCATAGCCAAAGGCGAAAGGGCCGGAAGAGGGATCGTGGCTGCCGGCTGCACATCGCCTGCCGCAACCGAAACTGCCGACAGGAGTGCTGCAAAAATATTAAACAGGACCGTGTGACACCAGCCGTGACCGAGATCGACGGCTGAGATGGGCACAGACAAAGCAGCGACCACGTATCAATGAAAGCCAAAATACTAGAAAATATACAAAATAATAAATCAAGCCGCTATAGTTTGAGCTAAATATGGTTGCTAGAATGGCTATCACACGCATCGTGGTAAGCCTCGTGTCCCGCCTCCCCGGGACAAAGCAACTCTGGTGGCACACAGTCAAGCATTTATATATGTAATGTAATGTATCTCCGTCTGTAACTCCACAAAGTCATAAAGACCGGATGGGTGTTACGCAGAAGAGTTGTGTATAGCGCACTCACAGCCTAAGCGGGTTTCTGTACGCATTCGGTAGCCATCAGACTTCATCTCGCGAAACAAAGAGAAAGTGAGAAGCATAGCAGAGTCAGGAGAGCAGTTGAGGTAGTGAGTAGCATAGAAGTAGCAGCTCAGGACCGCTGAAAAAGATGAGCCATATTCGGCAGTAGGAGAGTAGTTGTCGTTGCATAAGAATTGTGGAAGCAAGTTCCACAGTCTAGGACCTACAGAGCTAAAGCTTCTGTCGCCAACAATCTTTAAGCAGAGGAATGGAACAGCTAATTTATTATCCACACAGGACCTGAGGGAGCGAACAGGCTGAAACTGGTGCAGCAGTTCAGCTAGGTACGAAGAAGCCAAGCCGTGGCGGGCCTTGTAGGTCAGCGTAAGAACTTAACTCTGGATCCGTTGCTCAACCGGCATCCATCCTAGCTCTTTTTGCAAAGGAGACACGTGCTCAAACCGCTGGGACTTGAAGACTAGCCTTGCAGCCATATTCATAGTCAGCTGCAGTGCTCTAATAGCTTTCTTTGGCAGCCCAGCCAATAAGGAATTGCAATGATCAAGCCGAGACAGAACTAAGGAGGTAAATAAATTTTTTACAAGCAACTGTGGGAGACAGCTCCCAATCTTGGATAGGGATCGGACGTGATGGTTAGCTGTAGAAGCAGTCTACAAACCAACACTCCTATTCTAACGTATAACGCCCACTAAGCCCCAGCATCTTAATGCACTTAATGCTGATTAAGTATGCCAGCTACATTTTACCGAAAAGCCAGGACCACAAAGAACAGTAAATTACACTAAGTAGTAACTTCCATTTTACTTTTTGCTCTTGGGTAGAAAGATTTTTCCTTAATCTCTCATGCCTAAAATAAATAGAAAATAGCTAATTTTGCAAGCAATTTTCGCTTCTGTGCCAGGGGAATATTTCGAAATTCTCCGATATTGCTGTTAGGCACGATGCTGACGTCAGGTTCAGCACGCCTTGTGCCACTACCTGAATTAGTGAGGTTGGACAGACACTACTATTGAGCACAATCCATAGAACTGTAACAGTGCAAGTGCCCTAAACGAATATTTTAATACATGTCAACGAAGATAAAGAGAATAGTGAATAGCCAATAGAATTCGAGGTTGCCTTCGCCAAGCAGACGCATTTTACCTAGTGCGTGGGCAATTTATCAACAAGAGCAAAAAAGTACTCCGTGAAAGCATCGGTTAAAATGTTCAAAGCCTAAAAAGAATACTTCGGCATGCCTATTTGGAAGCGCGACATGTCCCGGGCACCACACTTCACATGCCAACACAGTAAGGGAACTCCTACAGGTGAACAATTGCTGCTCACTAGATGAATTATTTTAACATTATGGCATGACTAGAGGCTGGTACAAGAGAAAAAAGAGAGAGCCATGAAGTTAGCTATCCCAAGAATTCGGCAAGAACCGACTGACCACTCAAGCAACTGTTACTTCTGCACGGCGGGCCCTACCAAATCTTGAGCTGGCCAGCGCAAGCCTCCAATCATGTATCCACATTTTATTTCACCCATTGCCCCAGCACCGCACTGCCCTGAGGTTCCGTTCCCAACCCTCCGGAGAGGAATCGAGTATCTCTTGGAGAGAGTAGCAAGTCAGACACTGACGAAGATATTACAGCTGCATATTCTAATTTCACAGATACGACAGAGGAAAGTCATACTTCCTAACCAGAAAGATCTCAACAATGTTATCAGAGACCTTAGACAGGGTCACCAACTTTTTTCATACTTCAAAGTACATCCACGTTAATTTTGATTCTTTCTGATCAACCGTGAACCACATGACACGAATTTATCTGCTTCTCATCAGAAACTAGTTAATTTCCAGTAAATCTATGTCCTTGTCACATAAGCAAAGTAGCAAAGTTCAAATGATGACCACTTTCTATACTCCTGAAGCATGGACATTTAGAAGATAACATTTACTACACTGCTCAAAAGTTGTTACATAGTATAATAGGACATTTGTATTTTTAAGTGACAAGGGGACTGACCAGCCACCATCTGTCACTTAAAGACTACTGAAGATAGGCTGCGGAAATTACTTCTGCCATTCTAATGCCATCGATGACATTATGTGTCCTGGTGTAGATTCTAGCACCTCCTTTACGGCCAATCTTAGATAGTTCTATGCCACTTAATTTTTCCGGCCACAAATCTGCTTTGGTTCTAACTTTGCCTTCACCATTCTGGAGGATGCTGTTAGCTGCTAAAACTGCACCAATAGCCGCTTAGACTTCGAGTTACAGGAACTACTCAAGCGTACCACCAACAGTGCCATCATTGTAAAATGAGAAATAATAGAATATTTATTTAGCATGCTAAGAAATCTATCTCTTCCTACATACATTACATATGCTGAAAAGGAAGCATGTCAGTTGGTTAGTTATAACATGCAAAATTTCAACACTAACAAGTATATAAAATGCAAAATGCAATTCATGCAGACATGGCAAAGGCTGTGAGGAACTGGCGTTTTTTTAGCTTCTTTTCGAATGTAGTCAAATCAGGAGATGACGTGATGTCTGTCGTGAGTCTTAGGCTTAGCAAACATAGAAAATGCAGGTACGGTCTCTCAAGGATTGAAAATTCGTTAGAGGTACAACCAAGTAATACAAGACGAAAGAGTGGTGGTGCTACGGGAGGCCTGATTACGAAGTATTTCTGAAAGAAAGGCTAGTCCAATAGAATGAAGGAACCAGAAGCCAAGTAATAGAGCCCTAATTGACGAGAAGCAACTGCATATTGGCAAGAAGTGGTGCAACGTAGCAGTTACGATGTTTACGACAGATAAACAGGGTTGTCTAGTTTTGCACCAACTGTAACTGTTTATTGCATTGTAAGAAAGAGCCGGAAGTAGTGAGTTACAGAAGTCTAGATGGAATGCCACGAATGCACGGACCGACCAGCTTGGCTGTGGTATCTTCATCTAAGCAAATCCAAATTTTGCAATGCCATGTAGATAACATTAAGATCCAATTTTCCAGCTGGTGACGTCATCTGGCAAATACTCATTTTAGAACAGGACACACAGATTGCACGCAGAGGCTACAACAGATAAGCTGGAGGAGTCCATTTTGAGAGTTAGGTCTTATAGACTGAGATGCCCAAACGTGTGCATCCGTGCAGCACAATCCCATGCTGATTGAAGTGACCAAAGTAAAAATGAAATGTGATTACCAAACTCCATTCCATGGCTCGTAGCTTTGTGACTAAATTAAATTAGAACTCACTAATGCCCAGGAATTACAAAAATAAGTCAAAAATAAAAATGGAAATGTTTATTTATTAAAAGCCGGAACGCATTCTGGCTCACGGCTACGCCGTGGCTACTTGGGAACACAACTATCAGTCACTGTTGTGATGCATCACCATCGAATTGCCACCAGAACTCATCTCTAGGTGGTATGTACGTTGCCAAGAATTTATATGAGGCTGAAACTGTAAAGGGGGCTGCACCCCCAGCCTTGGCCGAACCAGGCAATACAGCAGTGCTTTCTACACAGCATGAGAGACTAAGATGAGGTTCACGACAGAACTGCAACAATGGCAGCCACAGCAGCAGCAATGCTGGTAAACGGCGCTGCCCAAGGAAATAAAATGGAGGCACCTGTCGTCAGCAGTGTACCCTTCCAAAAATTGAAATGACGCATCTAGAAAGTAGTTTGGCCAGGGTTTCTTTGCGGCCGGAAATAACTCGGGCATTGGGCAACTCTTTTAAAGGCTAACCACATAAAACGTGCTAGAGGCAGAAACAACATGCAAGCATCCAATCTGTTACTGGCATAGGCTTGATGTCGATTGAGGTCGATTCAAAGGCACCTTGTTTAGACTATGGAGGATGCCTGCAGACTCTTCTGAGCGATACTACCAAAAAGAAAAAACAAGTCCCAGAAGGGCCCCTCAGCTTCCAAGCTCGGCAAGACATCTGCATTAACAACGGGACTCTTGTTATTCTTCATTTTACGAATCAGCTACTCTAGACATGCACTTACCGTGGCCACTGGCGGCGCTGTACGGCGGCACTGCTGGCAGATCATCGCTGCTGCTAGCGCTCAGATCGAGTAAGCTGGACGGCAAATAGCTCGACGGAGCTATGGACCTGAGCGGAGAGTCACTTCTCAGCAGAGCGTCAAACTCCTCGTCCCCTTCACTTCCCGTCTCCCTCCCAAAGTCCGGCAGAGCACTGAACACAGCGCCCCAGTCCTGATAGCTGTTGCTGCTGCCTCCGTCCTTGGCGTCTCCCTTCAAGCCAAGAGCATCTCCAGGCAGCGGACTGCTGCCGTCCAGCACGTCGTCAAGCAGCAGAGCCTGCTCGGTATCTGCGTCCTCACCACCTGTGCATAACGAATGAGGAAATGTGGGGTGGGAGCGACGAAGTTCGGCTTCCGACAAGAGCAGTTAAGCGACGAGTGTGCACGGAGCTGCCCCAAAGCTGTACCCTGACCCTCCCAAGATAAGCCACCCCCACCCAACCACGGATAGAGCAAGCAGAAACTGGTCACGCCTGCGAGCAGCGACAGGCTTGCCTAATGGAATCATAGAAACTTAATGACATGCACAGTCAGAATATACAATATGTTACCACTAACCATATTATGCATGTTCACATAGTGCATGACAATACTAACCATATGGTCATGCTCCTTTACAACACTCTAAAGTGACTAGAAAGAGATAAAGCTGTCTTCGGGCATCATACAAATTAATTATTAGTATTCATATTAAACTTACAATCAAAGTCAGTTTTACGACCATTGACATTCGGTAAACTGCAACTTAACCATACTGCACAGACTAACATGTACAGCACAGATTTCGAACGGCCGCACAAACTGGATTCAAGCCAACACAGCTAATCTCACAAATGACTCTTTACCTCAGGCTTCAAGAGCCCAATAAACCGACTGTGCTTGCCCCGTTGTGCCTAAACCAGAGGAGGCAAGGAGATCAAGCCTCAAGCCTCAGGATGCTAAAAGAGGATTTTGTTACAGGACAAAGATAGAGGGCCAGGAGGAGAGGAGGATCGAGACACGATAAGGATGGTGAGAGCCAAAGTCTCGAAAACACATGAATCGTGAAAACGGTGGGTACAAGCAAGACAATCAAAGGGTTATAATAATAATCAACTTCTATAATAAGCAAGGCGTGTTGGATAGTATGTCAGTCTGCTTGTGTGTCCATGACGTCACATTTCAGAACAGACTGTCCATCGATAGGCAGATGAGGACTACTGAAGATCGTACCAATCCATCATAGCACCGGTCAAGTCTAACTTCTATTAATATATTGTTAAATCACAGGTGCACAATCCAAAAACGCAGACGTCTACCATCCACGATCTCCTTAACTAATACTAGGTTAGCTACTTACATAGTGATCCTTGTGGTGATCTAGCAGACCGCTTCTCTAGGTTGTTTGTCAGCAAGATCAACAAGATCAATGAGTCCATCCCTAAGGTAACATCATCCTCGCTGGACTCCTCTACTCTCTTGTGGCATTGCATGGTGACATCCTCACATGGACGGCAGCACATTTTCTCAAGTCGAATGATGATAGAAACCAACTTATAAGCTACAGATAAACCCAATGTGACTCAAAAATTGAAACGATTAAGGCTCAAAATCAGCTCTTCCAGAATATCTCCAGTAAAATCAGCACGAAATCTAGGTGTCCTGTTCCAAAGTGGTCTTTTCCTAGACGACCACATCAGCTCCTCAGTCAAGTCTGCATACTTTCAGCTACATAACATTGCTAAAATTTGGACTTGTTTAGACAGAGATATTACACCCATGCTGGTCTATGCATTTGTGAAATCCTGCCTCGACTTCCTAAAAAAATCACTGACTGCATGTCTACCAGCATTTGCAATCGGCGCTTACATTTGGTGTAAAACCCAGCAGCTAGGATCATCTGTCGTGAGTGTCACAGTTGCCACATCACACCACTTCTCGCCGACCTGCACAGGCTCCTAATAAAGCAACATATGGACTTTAAGGTTTTTCACTCACTTTTAGGACCCTTAATTCTCTGGCTCCAGCCTAGCTATCAGAAATACTCTCTAGCAAGGCTAGGCATCGTACCACTCACCACTTCAAATCGTCTAGTTATGTCTCAAACTAATCTGAAATCCTTTGGAGATCGTGCCTTTAGTTCATATGCTTACAAAGTCTGAAAGTCACTCCGAACTGACGCTGTGACATCCCGTAACTACACAAAATGAAAATAGAACGAAAAATGCACCTGTTTCTCACACCATTTGGTGGGTCCATGTGACTTGTCCTTTGAGTGCTTATATTGACCTGTTGTGCTTCAGCCTTTGTGTGCTGTCAATCTGGATTAACCATTTTGTATGTTGACATTTTGCATGTAATCACTAACCATATTAAGCATGCTGTAACTATATATATATATATAATATATATATATATATATATATAATCATTGCACACTTTTACATTTTACACTAATCATTGGCGTGCCCTCATTGTACGACTACCCACACACGTGCACACACACACACACACACACACACACACACACACACACACACACACACACACACACACACACACACACACACACACACACAGACACACACACACACACACACACACACACACACACACACACACACACACACACACACACACACACACACACACACACACACACACACACACACACACACACACACACACACACACACACACACACACACACACACACACACACACACACACACACACACACACACACACACACACACACACACACACACACACACACACACACACACACACACACACACACACACACACACACACACACACACACACACACACACACACACACACACACACACACACACACACACACACACACACACACACACACACACACACACACACACACACACACACACACACACACACACACACACACACACACACACACACACACACACACACACACACATACACAGAGTCGTACAATGAATGAAGGCACGCCAATGATTAGTGTAAAAAAGAGGCAGATAATTCGCTAATTTGCATTTGCAGCTGCAACATGCACGTGCATTGTTCAAATTGATCACTGAATTGCTAGAACTTTATTTACTTGAGCAGGTTTGAACTTCAAAGGGTTTTTCAAAGGGCACACCATTCCGGTAGTTGAGCCCTCTGCAGTATGCAGAAGTGACGATTAGTGCTTTTGTTGCATTCCAGCTTCAGCTTTGCATAGCTCAGCTGGCTCATTGGAAAACAACCTGATTTGTGCAGTGTGGGTTTAACGAGCAACAACAAGGTCGGAGAAACGCCAGAAGAGGCTGCGAATTGGCATGCTGTAGACACTGAAAGATGTGCCCGCCAGCAACAACAGAACTGAAGAGACCGAGAAAGTAGCAGAAGCCATACGTTATTGCCCACAATTTTTGAGGAGCATTAGCTAGTAATGATACAACGTATTTATAATAGCTGATTTAACAGCCTCTTTTTGTATAGCATCAGAACAGCCTCAAAAGGTATCACCACCACAGCTTGCAGTGGCAATAAAGGATCGCCCACGGGAGGATTCGAACCAACGACCCTGGGACCAAATTCATGTGTATAGCACCCTAAGAGAACTTGATCTCTATCCAGGCGGTTTACATATTCTGCAGGGTTCGAGCTCACGACCTTGGTCGTATTAAATTAGAGATTCTAGACAGTGGAGCGATGAAGTGGGCAGAGGGCAACAACTGATCCCACAGAGGGGGCAGCAACCTGGGACTTAAGAGAAGCATAGCATGAATAAGGACAAGCATAGCGATATACTCAACGGGCTGGCATTGACATAGCTGGCTGAATATATGCAAGAGAAGTAAACGAAGTAGGCAAACAACACATGCAAACAAGTTTGGCTGTAACATGATGACAGCACTTCATGATGAGGACTTTCAGGATTGAATTTTACGTGTAAACACAAGCTGCATTCGATATGGGTATGTGCAAAAAAATAGGGATATATAAAATTACCAAAGCAGCGCCTTCTGGCACGCTTTTCTTTGGCTTTGACAGCCAGCTCAGCAGTGCTTTCAATGTTAACGGCACATGAATAGGTTGGCAGGAATTAAATGCTGAAGCTATTGTTTTGGGATGAGCAACACAAATTGTGCGCAGGGATATCTTGAACATCTTAAGACCGTTTAGCACGGTTCTTCAATGGGTATTGCCAGTGAGACAGTGTTTTCGAGTCTCCGCTTGCACTCACGAAAATGGTGTTGCACGATCCCCGTTTCATGCAGTTTGTATAATAATAATTAATAATAATAATTCACTTGATAAAGCGCCCTCAGAGAACTTAATCTCTTTCTAGGCGCTTTACATTTGCTGCAAAGTGAAATGCAATTGAATGGTAAGTAAAATTATGCTTGAAAAACAAACAAAATGAATAACATGGTTAGGGGTGACATGCACAGGGTCAGCATGCGAATGTGGTTAGTGGCAGCACGCACAGTGTCAGCACGCATAAGCACATCAAGGACGAATCACAGGGACCCACTAAATGCTGTCCTAAATAGGTGTGTTTTTAGGTTCCTTTTAAATGTGGTCAGGTCGGCGGATGTTCTGACGCAGGTCGGAAGGGAGTTCCAGGCTGTGGGAGCATACGAACCAAATGCACGGTCTCCAAAGGATTTAAGGTTTGTACGAGGTATTTCTAGACTGTTGGATTCCGAAAAGCGGGTGGTACGATGCTTGGCCTGATGGGGTAGTATATCTGAAAGATAGGCTGGAGCCATAGAATGAAGGGACCTAAAAGTGAGCGACAAAACCTTAAAGACAATCTGTTGCTTGACTGGTAGCCAGTGCAGGTCGGCGAGAAGTGGTGTGATGTGGCAACTGCAACGCTCACGACAGACAAGCCTAGCTGCGGAGTTTTGCACCAGCTGCAATCGCCTGATCGCACATGATGGTAGGCCAGTAAGCAGTGAGTTGCAGAAGTCGAGACGGGATGTCACGAATGCATGGCTTGTATGAAAGCCCCAGGGTAATCTCCAGCTAACAGGCCTTCACTTCAGACATATCCTAGCTCATGCGATTTCAAATTCTGTGAGTCCATCCGAAGCACAGTCTATCGCTATTCTACGGTTTAATTGGCAGAACACGGTTTCATTCTTCAACTGAGTGTGAAAACAGACTGACCGGTAAGTGTGGGATACTCACATCATAGCTACCTTTTTTTTGGGCACCCTTAGTACCCCAGGAGAAATCTAAGAAAAGAGGTTACTTGTCACCAAGAAGTATCTTGGTCAATTTCAACACTGCCAGGGTCAGTTTGCTCACGAAAAAGCTCGATCAATTGACAAAATCCCCCTACCAGCACAGCTCTTCTGTATAGGTACGCATCCGAGCCATTCCCAAGAGTCATCGGGCATGCAGCAGTTGTTGCAGCAACACCAGCACATACACTGCCGATGTTGCAGCCTGGTCCACGCTCTGCCCACTTATTCAGAGTCAGTGGCTGCTTTATTCAGGCATGTACCGATGTTGCCCACAAGATAGACTACTGCTGCCCTCCACCCCCGACCCAGGATTGAATGTGCTTAGCCTGGTCAAAGCTGGGCATCGACTAAAAACCACGCATGTCCCGAACAGAGAGGCAGCACATTCACCAGCTGCAGCTACTTTTCCCAGGTCTGCCATACTTCAATGAAAAAGCCTTTGAATGGCACGCCATGCGCCGTAAACAAGCAAGAGAGTTTGCAGATTCAGCACAGATATTTGGAAATGATTTGAGTTAGTACGGTTTTGCGTCTGGTTTCAGAGATCACGGATTCAACAGCCGATAATTGCACACATACCCCGATCATTCTGACATTAGTGTGACAACACTTTGAGGTATGTTGGATGCTTTACAATTTTTTATCAATGCTGCCCTGATGCTTTTCTATCAATTGCCCCAGCTGATTCAGAGGGCTTGAGTAGTAAGCTGGGTTTCATTGACATACAGTGATAGCCGATGCCACGGGCCTGAATTACCTTTTCCAGAGGTGCTGTAAACGGTGAACTGCAATAGGCTGAGAACAAACCCTTTCAAAGGTAAACAGGTGTTGGCTTTGCTGGATGAGACCTGACCCATACACGACGTGAAATGGATACGATCAGACAGATACAATTTGAGCTACAACAAAGCCTAATCAGCCAGACGAACAATTGTTCTCAATTGCTCAAGCAGAATATTGTGATTGATAATGTCGAATGCCACTGACACACTCAGTAGGACCAAGGAAGAAGTGTTACCACCATCATTACCACTTAGGGTTAAAATTCGTCATACAAATGAGAACAGTTCCAGCAGAATGCTTAGGCTGAAATTCCGATTACATTTTTCAGATACATGTCGATGTGCTCCACAAGCATCTTTATAGAAATTTTTATTTTTCTAGAATCTTAAAAGAAGGAAGACTTGGGGGTAACTAGGAGTGAAGCATAAAAAGCCTAACTACAGCTATGCAAAATTTTGCTACCAGTGAAGACCAAAGATGGGTTGGTATAGGGTCTGCAGGCAAAGAACAGTGGCTGAATGCTTTCTAGAGCCGACCTCGGTCCTTTGTGGTGATCACCGCATCAGGAATTAGTGCCAGGCTCAGCAAGGAGATACTTGTTGGCAGGCTTGTGATAAGCACTCCAAGTACTGGCCCAAGAATAATCTTTTCATTACTAATGCTAAGTGTGGCCTTTGGACTGCCCCGTAAAGCAAATCCTTTGGTTGAAATCAGTGCAACTGATGCACGAGACTGTAATGGTAGCCTTCGAAGCAGGCTGCATGTATTGCCACGTTGGAATAGATGGCAGAATGGAATGCAAAGATGCCGAAAGCAGCTTTCGATTTCTCACTGAGAACACTCCAGTGCAGCACCCACAGTTTTTGTATGATTTGGCAGAGATACAAGCGATACAAAAATATATGATTCACTTGTATAGCCCCCCAAGAGAACTTAATCTCTGTCCAGATGCTTCATATATGCCGAAGGGCTCGAGCCCAGGACCTAGGACATCAAATGCATTCACCTTGACCCGGGTCATCAAAGCAAGCATCTTGACCCCAGTCATCAAAGCAAGCACCTTGACCGCTCGGCAAAACCAGAGCGATACACAGTCTGGCCAACAGATTGGCACACGCCTGGCTTGTACATACCTTGAAACGATTCAGCATCAGCAGACTGGAAATCCCCAAACACGTCTTCCCTCATGAATGCTAAAATCAAAATAGAGGCATCTAGCAAAGTTTCAAGTAGACACACCGAGCCTGCTCAATCATGTGAAATAGCAGCAGGCACAGCCTCAAGCACGCTCCACACTACTATGAATGGGCAAGCTGGCTCACGGCTACTGACTTTCTTCGGCACATATACGTACACATATGAGCGTCTTGCACAAAACTGGTGGGCGTGTGACCAAAAAAGTAGGCGCCGAGAGGAATCAGCGGCAGCATCTTCAATGTTAGCACAGGTAAAACACGATGTCTTTTGTCTAATCCCCACCAAGACTCTGCACTCTGAGGTTTGCTTGAACCATTGGTTTAGCAGCACTTAATTAGACCTCTTTGCTTGGCAGCAAACTTTGCGTCGAATACTTGTTTCTTTATTAATCGGAGCATTGTCACGTTACCAAATGAAATCGTAAAGCACAGCTGCAAGCCACGGCTGAGTACTGACCGACAATCATGCTCATGGCATGAAATGAGTGAGATAAGACCTAGCAGAGCAACGCTAAACACGGACGCTTTCATTAGCGGCGACAGCAGCAGGCCACATACTACCAGACGTCTGTGTCAGCTAACTTCCCATGTCAGCAGTAGACCTTTTACTGTTATCAACAGACACAATTTTCATGAAATGCCGTTCGGTAGGACACCTGGCAATCAGTAATAGCGCTAAACACTGCACAACAGAGTCGGGCTCAAGTTATCCTGACTCGATTTGTTCCAGATCGAGTAAATGCTAGCCAGCAAGCATGCCAATGACTCAGGTGGCTTCCACCACAAACAGCCCACCTTCCTCTTGCCCACAGCAAAAAAAGTTTTAAATGAAAGTCTGACGTGGCTTGGACTCGTCGGCATCAGCCAGACGGTTCAGCCATGCTGCTGTAGCACTGAGATGAGTTAACATTTAGAGTTCGGCAGAACCAAGCACACTGAGTTATACTGGCCGGACAGGGCTCGTGCCTGCGTAGCAAGAAATGCCCAAACCAGCAGAAATAGCTAAGAAAATCCCACTTTACGAGTGCACAATACGAAGGAAAGCACAAGCAGGCAGCTAGTATCAAACTGAGTTGCCATGAAACCAATGCAGGTGAGGTCGAGCCCATGCACTTATTTGCAAGTAAAGCGAGGCCATGCAATCGTACACAGCCACATCACATCCAGGCATCACACTGGGGGGGGGGGGGGCAATTGGGAGTGGCAGCAGTATGCAGCAGTCGAGATGACAGTCACTTACCGTTGCCTGGTGTTGGAGCATCTTCCGGACCGAGATCAATAAGGCTGCAAAAAAAAACCAGCGGCGCTCGCTGACGGCTCAGCATGCAAGGGCAACTGCAACAGCTCGCAAGCATGCGGCTCCGACTTGATGCACAGACAAATCCTGCAGGGTCGCTCACGGCACGACAGGGTAACCTTAGGGCAACTGCTCGCATACATGCGACCCCTTACCTCGGCAAACTGTTCAGCTGCTGGCGCTCACGTTCGGCAGAAGTAAGTGGTGGCACTGGTAGAGGCAGAGGCTGGGCTGATCTGAACGCAAGAGCATGCTGCCGTGAGTACAAGAGATTGCAGCCGGAAAACGACGAAGAAAAGAAAATCAAGAGTCGAATGGAAAAATGGCTCCCTGGGTGGCTGGTGAGGCCGGCCATCAAACCAGGCCAAACAGAGCGAGCACAGGAAGCGTGCCGAATGGTTACACAATGATTACCAAAAGCCGTTTAGGCTGTGAGTGCGCTATACCAACTCTCCTTCCTAACACACACATAGTCTTAGTTGAGTTGCTTACTTATGCGTGACTGAGTGGGTGTTACTAACCGGTAGCCGTGAGTATTATATGTGCTTTTGCATGCTCATTCAGGCATGATTATGTGAATGCTAGCCGACTCAGGATACATTACGCATTAACTATTCGTTATTTCTGCGGCTTCGGTGAATTGTACAGTGCCTGTATAGAGATTAAGTTAAATTAAATTAAATACTAGCTGATTTAACAGCCTCTTTTGTATAGAGACAGAAGAGCCTATAAGGCCATCACCACCACTTGCAGTGGCGATAAAGGACCGCCCACGGTAGGATTAGAACCCACGACATCGGGAATGAGGTCGTGAAAAGCAATTGCCGTATCTAGTGCGCCATCACGGCTCTCTTAGGGCACAATAAAAAAAACTTATTATAATTTAATCAATGCTGCACTTCCTCCCTACGACTTTGTCGGCTGCTTACACGGTAGGACCACCCAGCGAGCTGCTACAAAGCGAGTGGCTGCAGGTGCATGCCATGCCAGCAAGAGGTGGGGCAAGCAAATACTTGGAAGACAGTAAAGCAAGGCTCACCTGGCCGACAGCAAAGCCTCCTTTCGCAGAGGCGGCACATCACTTGCTACAGAGGCGAGAATATCCCGAATCAAAAGATCGATTTCACTGCATAAAAGATAAAAAACAACCACATACTTAAATCATGCCAAGTTTGGAGACAGTATGGCAAAAGCACTGCGGGGGAGGACTACTAGGCTCCCTTTACTGCTGGTGAATAAGTGCAAATTAGGCGTCCACAGCAGCAACCGATAACAACTTGCTTAAGAGTAGACGTGGCAGTCATGACAAGCTTGTGAAACGGAGCAATTACCATCAAATGCCATCTGCTAGGCAGCCGGGTGCCTGGCCAAGCTGAGACGAAAGACCCGCTCTATACTGAGTAAGACATACAGGCATAGGTCAGCCAAGCTATGAAGCACAATTAGCACTAGGGACGCATTGGGGTTTTCAAGTGGGACAACAAAAGAACAGCCAAACGAAGGGTGCTTGAAACTGGTGATGGCAATCAATCCTTAGCTATCGGCTATGTTACATGCATGCATTTTGCATCTAAGTACCTTAATACCTACCTTCACAAAGGCATGAGCACTAAGCATTATGGCAGTTATGCTGGCTTGCATAACAATACCATCTGCCACTAACTGCTTCTAAACAGAAGCCAGCCAGTTTACTGTTCTAGAGGATTTGAGGGCATGATCAGACTGCTACACATGCGCACACACACGCGCACGCACACATACAGCTAAGCTAGATAGCTAGCAGCAGGGAGGCGGTGAGCCTTACTGGTATGCAAATAACTGTTTCTGAGTGCATGCTCTACTCGACTGCGACAATCAAGGCAGGTCTTCCATCAAGAAGCACAGGTAGCCACACTTCTTAGACACCCTAACCCAGTCCCTCCTCCCTGCAACAAGGGAAACCAAGCAGCCACGCTATGCGATTTGATGCTGGCACCTCACAATCGATCTGCAAACCGGTCATTATCTAAAATTGGTTCAGTGCTACTCGTTGTGCACTCGGAAAGAGATGCTAAGTGCTTTTCTAACCAAGGGGAGCTGTTCTTTCGGTAAGTCTCCAATTACTATGTTATCAGCACATGCTTTGCATCGGATTCCGGTGAGTGCTGCACAACCTTTTAGTACGTGCATATATAAACAGCTAAATAAAGGTTGCCGAGGTTAAAATGCCATCCTGCACAATAAAGCAGGAAGCCTATCGCTGGCAGAGACTGAATGGCAAAGGCAAAAATGGCGGTGACCAAGGAGTGAATTATAGTATAAAATAATTCAATAAAGATAGTCGAGCCCAGGCTGGATTTCGCAGAAGTAAATGATGATGGCTGCCGTTGCCACGGCCTATGGCATTTTAAATCAAAGCAGCGCCAGATGTCAATAGTCGGAACCTAGAAGCATTAAGACCATCTGTATGAAAAACTGGTGACAGTCGACTTGTTACTAATCATCACCTATTCTTCTTAAGCGCCTACCAAAAACCACACAACCTTTATACAAATAAGTAGCAAAGACGAGGCTTTTCTTCATTGCTGTGAACCTGTGGCATCATAGAATGGACTAAGACCGGTAGCGAAGACACTGATGCAGGACGAAAAAGGTAATGCCTGAGCCTTTAGCCCTCGAGAATGATGATGGGGATTTCGGCAAGCAACATCACGACCACGTGAGTCGGTCAGCTGGGGCAGCACAGCACAGCACAGCCAGCTTACGCTCCAGCAAATGACGAACAAAGAACAAACCACGCACACGACGAGCAGCGTTGAGCTGTAAGAGGGCCTCCTCATACAACACTGATAGATAAAAATAGAAGCCTGCGATAACTCGAGAGTACAAGCTAATTAGCCCTGCCTGCCTCCAGAAGTGACCGTCTCCCTCTTTTGCCCAGCAGTAACCCGAAACAATCCGATATCCAGTGCCATGCCCAGTGAGTGCTGTGGAGAGCAATGGTAGGAACTGAGCTCGAAATTGGCACAGGATCAACTGGCTTGCCACCAAACCAGGAGATAATTGGCAAGCTGGAGCACTAACTGACCTTAAAGCAGGTTCGTCATCAGCCTTCTCATGTTGTCCTGTGCCGACAGGGCGATCCACTTTGGCCGATGACTCGGCTGTAGGAAGCTGCTGAGTACCGATGGCCTCATGTGCTGCAGCCCTGGACTGCTGTCCTGCAGTCTGCTCTACGAGCTTCCGGCTGGGTTCTTCCAGCTCCTGTGGAAGGATAAAAACCAGCCACTCATCATAAGTTACACTATGCTTTCTGCTGGGAGAAGCAATATTGCACAGTCACGGTAATGTAATATAATGCATCTCCATCTGTAACCTCACAAAGCCCCATAGACTATGTGGGTGTTATGCAAGAGTTTTCTACAGCAACACTGAAAACCACTGCCAAACGAAGGCAATTGCAGTTGGTCAGCTAGCAGTCAGAGACTGCACAACAATGTACAAGATAGGCTCCAGCAGCAGGCAGGTTGGCCCATTATGGACTAATCATGTCAGCACAGCACTGTCGTGAGCCAGAGAGCTAACTGCACAGCCAAAGCTCACTCAACCCCACTCACTAGATTGAAAAGCAAGCAACGGCATTACGCAGCAGTGCATGGTGATAATAGAAGCAGGCAAGGTAAGCACCAAAACAGGATTACAATCGATCAGATTTTTTTTTAGAAAGGATGCGAGGTTAACTAACATGCAGCATCAACAGTCGCCGTAGGATGAAGTGCAGACGGATAACTGCACCTAACTGCATTGCCTCGACAAGGATTGAGTTCATCTCGTGACAACAACCAAGCTAATAAGCATAAGCACCTACCGTCACGACTGACGGCAAGCCATCATGCTCTTCTAATTATAGTCTGGCTGCCCTATCCATTACGGTTCATTTCCATGAATGCCACTATGCAGACCGAGGCTTGCCACGTACACAAACAGCGGAAGCCCTAGTCAGACCTATGACACTCATTCGACTAGATGAACTATCGACAAGCGTCTATTAATTCACAAATACCACACAGTGAGAGCTAAGGATTTGACTAGTAATATTAATAATAGTAAGAATAAAGCATTTGTATAAAGCCCTTCGACAACCAAATCTCTATATTGGTGCTATACCACTTGCTCATTGAGATGCAGTTACCTAGCAGTTGATGAAATGCAAGGTGTCATTTTATAAGTATGTGTAAGTGCACAAGACACTTGAGGCGACTAGTAAGTAGGACCTCTGGCTAGTAACATGAACTGCATGGAAAGCACACAGGTAAGAACAAGATAAGATCACCGGGGCACAGAGAAACCATGAGGCTTCTCTCCTGACAATTAAATTATGCAAACTCAATTTTGGTGGGGACAGAAGACAGGTGCGAGTTCCAGACTATTGGTGCGCACGCGCACACACACACACACACACACACACACACACACACACACACACACACACACACACACACACACACACACACACACACACACACACACACACACACACACACACACACACACACACACACACACACAGAGGGAAGGTCCAATCGCCAAATGATTTCAATTTCGTGCAAGGAGTGGCCAGACGACTGGAGGCCGAGTAGCAGTTTGGTGCATGACCATAGCAAAGGAGCAAGGATGTCGAATAGGTAGGCTGGTACAAACGAGTGAAGTAAACCTGTAGGTCAAGGAGACGATTTTATAGTCGATTTGGTGGTTTGTAGGGAGCTAGTGAAACATAACACAGAAGTGGTGCGATACGGCAGCTACTCTATTACCGACAGACCAGACGAGCTGCTGAGTTTTTCAGTAGTTGCAGCCGATTAAGGATACAGGCCGGCGGTCCCGAATAAATAGAGCTGCAGTAATTCGGACACAATGTCACAAACACGAGAATTACTTTGGCTGTCAGCTTCGTGTTTATGCAGGCCTTGATTTAGGCAAGATTCCTCAGCTGAAAGTAGGCTGACTCGACGGGATGGCACACTAGGGAAAGCGGTTGCTTTTCACGACCTCGGTCCAGAGGTCCTGCGGTGGGTGATTCTTTATCGCCGCCACAAGCGGTGGTGATAGCCGTAAAGGCTCTTCTGTCGCTATATAAAGAAAGCTGTTAAATCAGCTAGTAATTTTTTTTACAGTGGAGGCAATGTGCTCATCCAACGTCAAGTCCTTTGAGAATAGTGTGCCAAGATAACAGGCATACGTGACTGGAATGATACTAACTGAACCAGTCTTGATGGTGAAGTCTTTCAACTTTGAAGGGCCATTAGACCTGCTCATAATTAATAGGTTGGTCTTTTTCTTGTTAAACTTCGGGAAGTTAGGGGCCAGCCAAGTGCGAAAGTCAATGATGCAGGCAGTAAGGGTATTAAGTGAGTCCGATGGGGAGTAAGGCTTAAGCCTGGCTTAGACAGCAAGTCTTGCTTCCTATATGCTTCCTACCTACTTGAGTCTTACTACGGTCTTCTGGTTTGAAGGTCTAGCCGGCAGTCTTGCTCCAAGTCTGGCTTCCTATGTGCTCCGCCCACGGGATAGTGTTCACGGGATGGCCAACACAATTAACGGGAATGAAACCTGTCCGCTATTTCTCTACCACTCACGGCCATCCGATTCTTGAACTCCAAACTCAGTGTGTCACATAAACAAATAACGGTAGAATCGAAACCTGTCACTATTCAGGCGCTATAGCCTTTATCAGATCACCGACCTCAGGGCGAAAAAACCACTGGGCTAAACCAGCTCGGTGCTGCTTGCTGTACTTCAACGAACTCACTAGGGAACAGTAACTTTGCAACCATATCCCCTGGCCGTCGATGGTCACTATCCAGGGCAGACAGCATCCTATTCAGGCTGGGAGGGGTTAGCCTAGTCTAGACCGAACTATAGCTGGTTGTAAAAAAAAGAGTGCTTGGTAAACTACCAGGCAGCCAGTAGAAGAGCAGAGATTTTCAGCCGGCTTGTATGGCTGCATGAGCCCATCCGCATAGAACGACCAAAGTAGATAGCGATTTAGAAATGTTGTACCGCACCACACCTTGAGAGTTCAGCCGTTTCAAAGCCCAGGCAGAGAGAGTGCATGCAAGTGAAAGCATACAGAATAAGCCTAGCAGCCTTGCTGTGAATGAGAAGCAGGCACGAAAGTTTTTGGCCGACACCATGCAGCTGAAAGGCCAAGGCAACAGTGGGGGACTTGGACAAACGGTGGGACGTCTGAGAACATCGTAACACGAACACAACTGTAACCGATTTGAACAGTGTCAGAGTAGTCAAACCAGCCTCTCATTCGTGGAACCGGTGAGCTGACAAGGGAAACTAGACAGCACAAATGTGAATTTCTTTTGCACTCCCCACTGTCAGTACACTTATGCTAGGCTTTCGAGTCCAGGCTCTTTTCTCATTTTTTCCCTACACAGGTGTCCGGTGCCTCAATCCATCTAATCTGCCGACCGCACGGCCTCCCAAGGCAACGAGCCACCAGTGCTAAACATGCAGGCCCTATCCACAGGCACACAGCAGGTCTCCAGCCAACACGGAGAACTGCTCAGCCTGGTGGTCATTTGGCCTTTATCATCACGTCACGACTCTCCTCACCTTCAGCATGCTGAATTCATAGTACTGATAGCCGACGAAGCAGTCAGACACGGCGGTCATCAGGCGAGATGTGCTCTCCCAGAAAGCCAGCAGAGCTCTCTGGTAGGAGGCAAGGGCATGCGAGAACATGTTGCTTCGGCTAGCAGCTAACAGGTCCACCTTCTGCATCACGTCCAGCTTGTACTTGTCGAACTTGCCTTTAGCCTGCTTGACCTGACCTTGGACCTGGAACGTTCGTCGTGCATGCACAGCACGATTCAAGCAGGAGACAGTGTAGCCTGCTGCTGCTGCTGCTGCTGTGGGGGGGGGGGCCGGCGCGCTTGCCTCACACTTCGAACAAAAGTGCGCAAGCGCACAACTTCTGCCTCAAATGCCTCCCACAATGCCTACGACAGGATTTACAGCATAGGCTGCAGCAACGGTGTCACAAGAAGTCAGGCAGGAAAGCTGCCAATGAGTTGAACTCACGGAGACAACGTGCCAACACAGCCATCCTACTGAGCCATCGGTCTGGCACCGTTAAGTCTTGCAAAGTCTCTGGAAATCGGCCATCGAAGAGTGTAGGCGTTTTCTCGAGCCGTCTGCCGACATGGTTACGAATTTGGCTTCTACCCTAATCGGTCATAGGTTCAACTCGTGATGCCGATAGACAAATCTTTCTCTCTTGTCCAAACGACTATACATCACAGACTATAAGCCAACTACTGAGCATTAAAAACTTACTATTATCAGCCAAATTTACATTTGTATTTTCAACTTTCTGCTCCTATATCGCATAAACCGTAACAGGAACTGGCAGGTCCCAGGCCTGGTAGGCCCAACTCTTCGGCTGCTAAGATAACAAGTTCTTGACCTTGAAGCCCGTGGCTTTGGGCGGCGCAAACACTAATAGTTATCTATTCCATCAGAATTTGCTCCAACACTGGAGCAGGGATATGGGGGCCCCCAATCTTAAATATGGGATCACGAAATACTTATCAATGCATTAAATCGTAGGGTATGGAATGTATTCACAAAAATTCTTGACAAACCATGAGGTGAGTTTGTTTTGGCCAACTTAAATCATGGGAGACTGGCAAATGCAGCATCACAGAAATGACCCAGGACATTTTCGAGTTAACCGTAATTGAATGCTGGACAACCAGCGACACGGTTTCCAATATCTGTCAGTCAAGCCCGGGAGCCGAAATGCGACCACGAAAAGTGAAAAAAAGTAGAGCTTTCGACTAGGTTACATAGCCACATGGCAAATAATGACAGCTTTGAGGAAGGATGGTTTCATACGATGTTGAGCAAGATGGAAGCTTGGCAGCTCTGAATATGCCCTTGGGTCATAGCGGCATTGGTGTATTGCAGGGCAAGAAACACAGCCAAATTTGAAAGGCCAGCCGATCAGCTATGCCGAAGCAAGAAGTTGATGCCAGCCTTCCAACATGTTGCATGGGGAGCTGATCATTGATAATCACATCTAGAGGAAGCTAATAGGGGTACGAGTAAGGAATAGCCGGCATTGTCAGCCAGGAATATGTTAAAAATTCACCTGCTGCCATTTGACCACTGCCCGATTCTGCTATGCGAATGGGGTAAAGTAGAAAAACAACAACGCAAACTTGCAGTGTTTTCCAACAGCTAATCCAGGCAGCATGTGAGGGTATTAAACTCAAGGCCACCAGCGTATAGCAACACCGTGAACAAAAGCATCAGGAATTTTGAGGCAACTTTGTGACGCCCGAGCTTAGCCACTTTTCCCTTCCTTCAAGGATCCAATGCGTCCCTCTAAAACACATCCAGAATATGCACCTTATAAGGGGAAAACCACAGCTCAGGGGATAATCTACTCACACTTCACGACCCAGTTGGTAGTACTGAGTCATTCAGTAGCCAATATTTTATATCCCACCATAAAATGGAGTGACAACGGCTAGGGCTCTTATGCTGCTATAGAAATGAGGCTCTCAAATAAGCCGACTTTACGTCAACGACTCGAAAACGAACCAGTTCTCGAGGTAAGTACTTTTTTGCCATCTTTTTAGGTTTGATTTTAAGGTCTGAAAGTGGTACATTCACCGTATCTGCATTATGGGACCTTACTTACATCGACAACAAATTCTGTACGTTAAGTGAGATCAATCACGAGACACCTATAATGTACATTATTTAACCGATTTAAAGGCAAGTGGGAAAACGGGACCTGTCAAGGCAGAACAGTCATCCAAATGCTTTGGTGCTCGGGTGTACACTCTACCGGTAGCTGGAAAAGCCCTTTCCGGCATAACCACAGCTGAGCCTGATGGCAGTAACCCAGGTTACCGAATTTCTGCAAGTAGACTCACAATTAATTATTTATTTAGCGGATAGCTGCTCTAAAAATATAGTGTTTCGATGTCGAAAACGTCGTTGACCTGATTCAGGAGCAGCACCATCAGAATCCTGTCGAAGCAATCTGAAGAACTATATGTGCAAGAGCTCAATGAAAGGATGCATGCTATCGTTGGCTATAATGACGATATAACAGATCTTAGCAATGATGTTTTTAACAATGCAACGAAACTGGTGTGCAAGTTCTTGGAAACATTTCCCGGCTGCTCCGGGCGTGCAGATACGCTCTGTGGGGCGCCTGAAGAAGGCCCAGCGGTTGCCCCAAATCAGCCATCAATCTTGAGCTATTTCTCGAGAAAATAAGCTCAATTTTCGTGACCGAGCCCAGGATCCTAGCCCTGGATCTGGTCAGCTGCTGTGTACTTGCGCAATAAAAACCATCGTTTTCGAAATCGCTGTCTTTCTGCTGACGAATAGAACTCGACGAGCCCGACATTTTTAGCCTATTCACATTTAATGTAGACAAATATTCAGGCAGTTATCGCAGTCCACGCACCCAGGTTACCATGGTAACCGGGTTACTGCCATCGGGCTCAGCAGCACTTGTGGCTAAAACAAGAGCCATGCCATACAGGCAACCCCTCCCCGAGCTATATATATCATGATAAGCTTGCAGATGGACAGACGGTAAAAGAAAGTGGCAACAGAGACCTCAGCCTAGCGAGAATTGCCAGTTACACAGCCACGGGCAATACTGGAAAGAGTGACAGCCTGCACATGTAGGTAGTTATCAGCCTCTCACATCTAGTTCGAGCAAGCCAAACCAGTGACACGAAACGGATGGACAACCATTATCAGAGGTCCTCCGGCCATCCGGTCCATCTCACAGCCCACCCTATCCAACCCGCCTATCGTCCAGAGTGGACACGATGCCCAACGTGGCAGCGTTGCAATTTCGTTGCTGTTTTTAGAAAAGCAAGCTCAGCAGAGCAGCAGCAGCATGAAGCACTTGACCGAGAAGTCGTTCGGGTGGTCGAAGGTAACAATCGGCACGGATGCATAGGCATGAGGCAGCCGCGGTGCGCACAGAGCGGCTCCTGTCTGAACCAGCCGCAGGGGCATGGCCTAGGCCTAACCTGTGCTTTACAGGGTTCCACAAAAAGGAATCTGCAACATATGGTGGCAAATTATCTAAGTACTGCATCTTTTGGGGTAGCTTTCTTGGAGACGGGAACCTGTCCCCCCCCGACCCCAAAAGGGTTTTACAGCTCAAGCATGCTCAGTCAGCTAGCCTGAAGCCAGCCAACGAAGATGACGATGAATGTGACAGGCAGGAAGTGCTGCAATCTATGCGCCGATTGGGTGGGCCACGTGAAACTAGGCTTTTTACTTCTCGGCGAATGTGGAAAAGTGACCACCTGGTGAGGCAGAGTAGGTCGTAGACTCTAGAAGCTGCTCGGCCGGGCTTAGGTACTAGTTGCAAGAGCAGGCAGTGGCTTCGTTACGGTGAAGGAGGCCAAAGTTTCAAAAAAGAGCTCGAATGGGTACACACACTCGCACACACACGAGCTGCATACACTAACGAATAGAGTGCGTACTTTTCGGAACTTCTCCATTTGCTTGAAGGTATCAGGATCGAGCTCTTCTGATGCATCTTTCATCCACAGCAGAGCTCCTCGGTACTCGGTACGGGCTTCCTCCATGCGACGCACAGTTACAAGGGTATCTGCAACCGCTCGAGAGCGGAATGTTTCAACTTCCTGGTACAGCCGGTAGAGTGGAGAGCGAAGCTGTGTCCTAAAAGAGAGCAACCACAGCATAAATCATGTTTCGGGCATTGGTTGCTCGTTGCTGCTCCTCGAACGACAAGATCAGGCAGGCGACACTAGCCAGCTGTCTGAATGTCACACAAGAGAGCAAACGACATTGTTAGATATAAAAGAGCTGACATCAAACGATCACAGCTCATCCTGGTAGTGCATGTAAGGCATGTGGGTAAGTTAAGGCATGCACATTCAGCCTTATGTGAGCTGGAAAATATGGCATCAATCTTTGCTAACGTGGGATCTGAGCTTTAGTTGCCCCGGATGACAGTTATGAGCTGCACGCCAGTCCTCGTGTGCAGAGTCGCCCAGCTAGTGGGGCTGATGAAAGCATGGGCCCGTGTGACCTATTTGGCCGTCTGTATGGACAGAGCTCAGCTAAGTAACCACGACCACTACAACATCAAGACTACCCGCTGGATTACAGTGCTTAGGAGCCAAACAGTTATTGTAGATATTTTAAGCTTGTTTTGCCTATCAGTATTTACTCTCGATTTGAGGGTATATCAACTATTAAATAGTTTATCTTTTAATATATATATATATACATCATATATATATATATATACACACACACACATATATATATATATACACACATCATATATATATACATCATATATAATTAAATCGCAAAGGCATTTATTCAGTGTTGCTGAAGACACTGCAAAGCAATGTATAGGGGATGTCACAATTAATGGATGACCAGGAATCTTCTCGAGTTTTTTGCTTTGCAAACGTTTCACAGCACATAACAACTTATACACCACCACTTTAAAGACCATAAAGTAACAATCGGCATTATGTATACATATGCACCAGATTGGCTAGAGTTAGACCTAGCGATGTGCAAGGAGTTCTTTGGCAAACGTGTGCACTCCAAACTAGTACATTTTGTAAAGTTCAAGGTTCTGTCAAACAATTTTAGATCTATTCCTTCTTTTGCTTTGGACCTAACCATCTGACATACTTCCTGCACAGGCTTTGTGTCATACGACCACATCTTCTAGCTCGTTTAATTTAGCCGTGCCTAAACCAACCTCAAAGTCTCTCGAGACTTTGCTTGAGACTTGCTTCAGTTCGTAAGCTCTCAAAGCCAGGAACTCATTGGCAACTTAAATCATGACATCCCCTGGACTCGACCATATATAAAAAGAAGGCCAACACCACATGCTGCTCAAACCATTTGCTCGTGCCCGTGTGAATTATCATTTGTGTGCTCATGCCTCCTGACCACGGTGAACGCTATCGCTGACTAATTGACATGCTCTCCTTCCATTGTACATTAAGTGCCTCCAAAACTCCAAAAAGAATTAGTTCTGTTGGAGTACTACACAATACGCTGCGGCCACAAGCAGACAAAATGCGGTTATGATTTGCAGACAAATTGGTTTGAGCTACACTCTGACTCACGGCAGATAAGCAGTGCCGTGCTGATCTTGCGAGCCCGGCAACAGCTCGGCTCCACGGCACAACCCACATCTCAGTACCGCAGAGCCCTGGCCAAACGCCCGCCTCGGTTTGCACGCTCCGCGCATGCCTGCTCACGCGCAAGCAAAGTCGTCGGCAAGCAGCTCACCGCTGGCCAGCCGAAAGGCACTCGGATTTTCCGACTGCGGTCATCATCTTGCCAGCCCTAGTCTTATCTTCATGGCCTTGGCCCTTCAGGAACAGACCCAGGAAGTTCTCCTCCCTCGACAGTACTGCAAGCAGCAGACACAAAAGAAGAGCCACATCATAGCACAGGCTGGCTGGCGATGGCGTATGACTTTTGGCTATTGTGCATGCAGTCGACTGAGATCAACAGGGCGGCAGCGGGGGGGGGGGGGGGGGGGGGGGAAGGGGGCAAGGGCACACAGCAAGTGCAGTAAACTAAAACGACAAAGAGGCGCTGCATGTTTGGCGAGCTAACTTACTGAACAGCCGACTCTGGTAGCGCTCGATGACTTTTAGCAGGCTCACAGACGACTTTTCTATTTGCCTGAACAGCTGAATCATACCAACAGGAAAGGAGTGTGGGTAAGCATGGGCAGCAGAGCGGCAGCAACTCGGGAGGTGCTGCAACTCGGGAGGTGCTGCAGATGAGGCCAATAATGCAAAACCTGCTGCACACGTCATGGCGTCTCACAGAACCTACCGAGGACGCCCGCAAAAAAGTGATGCAATTTATAATGTAATCCATTTGTATAGTGGCCTAAGAAAACTTAATCACTATTCAGGCGCTTTGCATATGCCACGGGGCTCGAACTCACGACCTCGGCCAGATCTTGATCGGGGCAAGCACCTTAACCACAGGGTCAAACCAGTGAACGGCATGGGGATGCAGGTGCTCGGCAAAGCTAGGCGACAGGCTGCGGCAGGTGAGAGGACATGCGACAGAGTGGATCGCTACGGCATGCCGAACGAGAGGAGCATGAAAGGTAGAAAAACCAAGGTCAATAAGGCTGAGCAGCCAGCTACCGGACTTGCATAGCGCAGACGAAACTCGAGCGGCTCTTGCGTGGCTACGCCTTGACGAAATGTGCATCTTGCTGAGCCAGGGGCGGCCCTGACACACGGTAAACTGTGTCGAAGGCTATAATCTTAGCTGGCCTCACAAAACCAACAGCATTGGTCGATACAAAAGAGAGGGGGGTTGAGCTGGCCAGTCCAGCGCTAAGTGCTGGCAGATCTGGGCGCAAGCGTTTGTGCTCACGAGACCGGTGGGGTGGGGGGATCGAACAGGCTTCAGCTTGAGACCGTTGATGTAAGCAGCATGCACGCCAGGCAAGGGCAGGCAAGGCTACACTCAGCAAGTGCCACATGTACCTCCAGCTTGGCGTCGAGCTCTGCGTCGGATGCAACCACGTGCTCGTCCTCTTTCTTGCCCATCTTTTTCATCAGCGTGTGCTTAGCAGTCCAAAACGTTTTCTTCATCTGCAGCACTGTGGATCCCTCGCCGGGCCGATCCAAAGGCTGGCCGTAAGAGCCATGGCCGAGAAGCCCACTGCCGTAGCTATGGTTACCAAGCAGCACCCGAATGCTTTATTTGAATTTGGACGCAGTCATTCCCAACATACCGGAGCCAGCATCACGACACAGCGCAAAGGAGCTACTTTGCTGACACAGTCAACGCGAATGGCTGGGAATCAAACAAAATAGCCGAGACATGACACACACGATTAATTTCCGGTAAAATAACTTCGTCGAAATACCCAGCTGGTGGAAGGGATCAAGCCAGGTTCGAAATATTTCTATGCATGCTATTTTTTTCGTAAGCAGGCTGAAGACATGTATGATAAAAAGTCTACATGGCTGCAAATTGCTTGAGAATAAAACCGAGTGGTCATGGTCCGAAGCTACAATCTGTACTGCATAGATGGTTCTACCAGCTCATAAAATATTATTAAAAAAAACTAGCAAACCACAAAGATATTAACTATGAAGCCGCCTTGTGAGTTGCCAGAGACTTCACAAAAACTCTCCACAGTCACATACACTAGCATATACCTGCATGCATGTATAGGGTAAACATAAAGTCTGATCGCAACTTAAAACCTCAAAACATCTGTGACAGAAGCATGCATTAGGGCACATATAAAATGAGTTCTTACAGTGTGTACACTCCATTTTCATTTTTATGTCATCACATCCTAAACTGAGTAAACATGCTCAAAACATCTGTGACAGAAGCATGCATTAGGGCATATATAAAATGAGTTCTTACAGTGTGTACACCCCATTTTCATTTTTGTCATCAGATCCTAAACTTAATAAACATGGCAATGCTAGATTCTAGCGAACAACTGATTTCTCCAAGACCCCCCCTTTTGCCTAGAGGTTAGTAATAATAATATATTTCTATAAAGCCCTCAGAGAACTTAATCTCTGCTTAGGCACTTCACATGCACAGCAAAGGAAGCATGACCGTGTGGTTAGTGGTAACATGCAAGATGTTAACACACGGTATGGTTAGTCGGAAAATGCAGTGTCGGTATGCATACACAGAACAAAGAAAAATTAACAATGACCACCAAATGCTGTTAGAAGGTGTTTTTAGCTTCCTTTTGAATGACGTCTAGTCAGGGGATATCGTAATGTCAGTAGGGAGTGAGTTCTAGGCTTTGAGAGCATACAGATTAACCATACGGTCTTTAAAGGATTTCAGGTTCGTCCGAGACATAGCTAAACGATTTGTGTCAAAGTAGCAGGTGTTATGATGCCTATCCTGGTAGAAGAGTAGTCTTGATAGGTAGGCTGAAATCAGAGAATCAGGAGACCTAAAAGTGAGTGACAAAACCTTAAAGTCAATAACCTCCTTGATTGGGAATCAATGCAGGTCGGCAGGAGGCCATGTAATGTGGCCACTGCGAAGCTCACGGCAGAAAAGCCTGGCTGCAGAGTTTACACAAACCGTGAGTGCCTGATTGCATAGGCCGATAGACCTACAAGTAGTGAGTTACAGAAGTCGAGACAGGATGTCAAAAATGCATGAACCAACTTGGATGTAGTATCCCTGTTTAAGCAGGCCAAGATTTTTGCAATGATAAGAAGCTGAAAGTATGCAGACTTGAATATGGAGCTGATGTGGTCGTCTAGTGAAAGGTCACTCTAGAACAGGACACCTAGATTTCGTAAGAAAAAATACAATGTTATTCATTTGCATAGCACAGTAAAAGAACTTATTCTATATCCATGTGCTTCACATATGCCGCAGGGCTCATGGCCACGACCTCGGTCATCGAATGCATTCACCTTGACCTCGGTCGTTAAAAGTGAGAAACTTCACCTCTGGGCCAAACCAGGGTGGTAGATGCTAGGGGTGACATGCTGGCAGAGCCGAGTTTTAGCATTCAGCTTTTTTGACTTCGAGATGATATTCAGGATGAGGTCAGTCGCGGCAGGCTGGAATGCAAACAATGAGGTGCTGCGAGAAATTGAGGGAGATGAGGCCTGTCAGGATGCTTTTGAAGGAGATGAGTCTAATGGGGACGCTGTTACCTTAGGGATAGACTCTCTGATCTTGCTGACAAAGAAGGTAGTGAAGGTAAGGAGCTAAACTGGGCGAGGTTAAGTAGTTGATGGTAGACATAAGTACTTTTTGGATTGTGCACCTGAGATTTCACTACGACTTCATAGAAGCTAGACTGCCTTTGCTAGAATAGATAGGTTTGATTTACAGTAGTAGTACTGACATGCCTGTCAATGACAGTCATTTCTGATCTTTTATATGCTTCCTTAAGCTTGGGCTCAGTAGTCCTAGCTTGTTTAACGTCTGCGGTAAACCATAGGCCATCTGGGCAAGATGTGTGCTTTGTCAGGGGTGCATAATCATTAATAATGTCCGATGGTATTGCAGCATTCTACTAGTGAGGACAGGTCGTAAGGAGGACTGAGAAGCAGGGGCGCTGAACATATTTTCGTATGGACAGCATCAATGTCAAGGGTCGTAAGGTTTCGTAATTCACAGATGATTTTGGAAGAGTGACGATAAAACAGCAGATTGAATGATTCCCCATGAGGTCTGATGTGCAGAATTTGTAACTACAACAGGAGACGATGAGGTGACAGCACATGAGCCACATAAGACAATGAGTCAGTCAGTGCATAAAATTCGGCACTAAAGGCACGAGAGTCGTCGTCAAAATGAACGTTAAATTCACCTAGAACGAGAAAGGGATGCTTTCTTGCACATAGACTCAAGATAAGGTAAGACAAATCAGAGATAAAGGGGGACGTGGTATCTGAGGAGGGACGGTGATTTACAGTCACTATTGGCAATTTGCTGTTACAGGATTGCTTTGAGTGGACTGTAAACGGTCTCAATTTGAGGGAGGAGCGAGCAACAATGGCGACTTCTTGGCCAGTTTTGATTTATCAAGGGGTATGCAAGAAAGAGAAGCTTGCTGGGTGACCTCGGTTATGGTCAGGCAGTTAGTCGATTTCAGCTCGGTCTCGGTCAGAGTCAAGTTCGTCGTCAAGGATCACGTCGAATATTATTAGGGGTTTATTTTGCATCGAGCAAGGGTTTCACAAGAAAACTTTCACTGGGGCTATAATTAGCCTGATGACTAATAAAGTTAATGGGATCTTGCTGTCGATTTTGATTAACACTGCTGATAGGTCGAGCAGGAGTAATGCAGTGCTCCTACCAATATGATTACTGAGGGTGTCGTTAGCTACACGGAGAGGAGTAGCGTTTTCTAATCCAATGAGGATTTCCCAAGTAGCCAATCTTTTCTAAACGTTCCACAAGTTGCTGGTGAAACCCTTCCAAGGGTCGTAAACAAAATAGGAACAGTTAGGTGAGAATTATAGGGAACTTTAGAATTCACACGAGGCCTGGAACTCACTCCCGACTTGCGTCAGAACATCCCCTGACTTGACCAGATTTAAAAGGAACTTAAAAACACACCTATTTAGGACAGCGTTTAGTGGGTCCCTGTGATTCGTCCTTGATGTGCTTATGCGTGCTGACACCGTGCATGCTGCCACTAACCACATTTGCATGCTGACCATGTGCATGTCACCCCTAACCATATTATTCTTGTTGTTTATCAAGCATGATATTACCAACCAATCGCGTTTGCCTTTGCAGCAAATGTAAAGCGCCTAGAAAGAGATTGAGTTCTCTGAGGGCGCTTTATCAAGTGAATTATCATTATTATTATTAGTTTTGGATGGGTGGAACACCGACCATACTGATTGGCTTAGAAACACAGAGCATTTGCCACCCTATTCCAACTATTATGCATCCTTTCACACAGACGAGACAAGAACACACAAGCGCATACTCAACCATTCATTGCCTCACTCGATAGTCGTGTTATTCCCCAAGCCATTTAAGGCAGCTACCTTTTTGACAATTTTTAACCTAGGTGCATTCTGACGTTTTGGCTTACTGCATGGCCATTCCGGTACCCTTTTTTTTTAAACTATTTTTCAAAAAGGTTTGCATTAAGCAAACCCCTAGACAAGTAGAAAAGAATGGTCATTATCTGTCCAGTGTCCGACTGGATTTGAATTCTCTATTCGTACTGAACCTGTTCTTTCCAAGTGGCTAACGACAATCTCAATCAATGATGGTAGCCCAAACATCACTTGCCTTTGTCCTTGCTGACTACACACTAGCATTCTGTGATGCCAACTTGGTTCGTGATTCCGAACGGTGTTTTGAAAATTATGGTCAGTAGCTTAAGCCAAATAAACATCGTCAAACGTTTACCACAAGTCTCTACTAAGGCTACCAGGCCATCTGTCAAATCTCAGGTGCAATGAATGTTAATGAAATTCTGGTTCCTCCCAGTCATGTTGTACATACGAACATTAATTCATATGTGATAACTGAATGAACATATTCTTAAATTCGCTGCTGAAAACTGCTGCTTATGCCCCTCACATGCTCGTGCTACACTCGTGTATGGCAAGCCCTGAAGCCGACTTCGGCATTCTATCCTCATGGCACTGTACTCGCCAGGTCGATTTAGTTGGTCCTCAATGCACTGTGAAGCTACAGGCAGGGAATATTCTTTTTTCTGCCCTCCCCTATATTAGTAAGCACTTGGACTTTGACTTAGCAGCAGGCTCTGGCTAATGGCACAGAACAAACTTGCACCGACACCGACGCACACCCTAGCTACAATAGCCTACAGAATGCTACGTCCACAAGAAGCACTTGCACTCATTTAGGAAATGATACAGTAAACAATAAGTACCGCAAGACTGGACATTTGGTATCCCTGACAATCAAGCCACACCTTGCAAGTAATACGAGCGGGAGGGGTGATGGTCGACAGGTCTGGTCTTAGCATGCACTTACCCGTGCCGATCCATCAGAATGATTTTCGAATGGCTCTGCAAACAAGAAATGATAAATGTGTGCACATGCAGCTAACAAGGTTCAATTCACACAGGAGGGTGGGGAAATGCATGTCGACGAGGCTACATGGACAAAGTGTTTTCAATCTACAACCTCGCATGCACCGGTTGAGGCATAAAAGCATTGTAGGGACTGAAGAGGCACGGCACTGAGGACTATTTATGCAAAACCTTAGCAATAACATCGACGAGTAATACTTAACAAAATGTGATTGAACCAAGGCACTCATGTGAACTGATATCTGTGCAGAATCATTGCAAATTTGCATGCTTCTCATAGCTGCAGTCGACCAGCAACAAACTATGAAGACAATGCCATCATCAAAAGGTAGCCAGCAATAGAAGGACAACAGGTCTAAGCCAGTGGACAGGCAAAGTAAGCGATAAGCAGCTGGGAGAGAGATAGAGATGAGAGAGAGAGAGAGAGAGAGAGAGAGAGAAAGAGAGAGAGAGAGAGAGAGAGAGAGAGAGAGAGAGAGAGAGAGAGAGAGAGCTAGCTACCAAACGACGAGGCTCAAGGCAACAAATGACTTTCCAAGCATGCATTGATTATCTGGCTAGAGCTACTTTGCATCGAGCCGAGTTGCGGATGCCCTTCCTACTACATCCAGTCATGCCTGCTGTGTCTGGCAGGGTGGCCAATCGATACCTGTATGTGTGTAATGCTTAGTTTCTGGAGCACCCATCACCAAGTAGCTTGCAGCATAGGGCAGTCACAGCAGCAAATGCAGTTGTCGTGGCCAGCTTGCATAACCTTTTGATAGGTCACAGCAGCAGCTAGTGTTCATGCGACTCGTGAGTTTAGGGAGGGGCCTCCCAGCATGCATAACAGAAATAATACAGCGAAAGGAAAGCTTAGGAAGCACTAGTTCGAACAAGCAGGACTCCGGTAACATGAAGCAATGATTGATGTGCACATAATTCCAGTTTTTTTTCTCCTGTCTGTAATGGCATAAGTCTGTCAAGTCCATTGATAGGAACACGCACAGTAACATAAATATACTATCTACCCCTGTATATAAATGACCAGGATCGGTAAAATATTGGCATTCCAAGCTAAGCCAAACCTTGTGCATGGCTCTAGCTGTCATACACTGCTTAAAAAGTGAAAAGAGATGGGTGTGACATTGCTGCCATGAGGAAACATTGACTAACCTCTGCACAGAGTCAATAAGGCCACAATGTGGTATCTTCGTCACGCACCTATCACGATGCTCAAAAACAAAGTCAGCAGCTTTGCAAACCGGTTTAATAAGAAAGTGTATGCAAACAAAGAACATACAAGTAAGCAGCTATCAGCCTACCATGCAAAATAAACATGCCGCACAATAAACAAACAGCGATCAAGCGGAATTCACTAAATCATGGTGGAACCTCTGGCTCCTAGCAGCACGCCTAGCTTCCGGTATACTTGAGCTACCGCTAGTTTCAAATGGCTGCTTAGCTATCAAAACCAGAGTGAGGCTTCAGAAGCATCAGTACCTCCTTTATATCTATGCAATTACAAGATCACATTCTAAGCAATAAGTTGCCTCCTTCCAGTCGAGCTGATAGATGGATCCAGCACATTGGAAGTGGAGCAGGCGATCGTAAAACAGAGTGGAATTAAGTGTGCACACGCATAGCACACAGAAAACATGCCACAGGGCTGTTACACAAAAATGGGCAGGCTCTCACTGGGCTGCCTCAGCAAGATATGGTGACTGGAAATGCTGAGTCAAGCAGATCATCAGCTATGTGACTAAGTCAAGCTCCCCCACCAGCATAACTCAAAATCACAGCAGAGCAGCTCTCCATTCCGGAAATAGCTCAGGCAGCCAGCTCGCAGGAATAAGGGAGTCCTCCCAACATAGAGATCAGCAGCAAATAATAACATAAACAACAGGTGGTTTGTAAAGTGCCTTAAGAGAACTAAGTCCTTATGGCCAAGTCTGCAGTCAAACAATAGAGCCGGAGCAAAAAAATGAGTAGGTGCCCAGCAAAGTATGCCATTTCACCGTGCCATCCCACATAGCTAACTTATCCGTGGCTCTTACTGCTACAAAAAAGGATGGACAGTAAGGTGCAATACAAGTAGGATCGTAAACTATGCTGTGCCTAGCACAAGCATAATTTTGAGGGAACATATTCACGCTGATGCTGAACAAACAGAGGGTCCAATAATAAATAATAAATTTGATAAAGCGCCTTCACAAAGCTCAATCTCTTTCTAGGCGCTTGACAATTGCTGCAAAGGAAGCACGATCGAATGATTAGTGGTAGCACGCTCAATAAACAGCACGAATAGCATGGTTAGGGGTGACATGCACAGGGTCAGCATGCAAGTATAGTTAGTGGCAGCATGTACAGTGTCAGTACGCATAAGCACATACAGGACGAATCACAGGGACCCACTAAATGCTGTGATAAATAGGTCCGTTTTTAGTTTCTTAATTCTTCAATAGTTTTCGAATAGAAAAGACATCTTAAGCACAACCACTATACTCGAAGGAGATCAATCTGCAACTGAGATTATCCACAGAAGAATTTCAATGGTGAAGGAAGCAAGTATGATGCACAATGCTTAGTTCTTAATAGATATGGCACTTAAGTCATCTTCCAAGGAACAGAAACAGGCACAGAAACAAGAGGCTTACGAGGATAAATGATTAACACAGGTACGCAAGGTAAAAGCTAAAGAACAGTTGATTCAACAGCCTTATTTACATAGCACCAGAAGGAAGAGCTTTAGCAGTTACCAACGGCTTGCAAGGGCATTCAAGCATTGCCTGCTAAAAGACTCAAACGATCTGGATCGTGAAATTCGAGCACCATACTCCTAGACTAAGACCCGGGGACAGGTGTGCATCTATGAGAGGTAGTACTCAGGACAACATGTGATTCTTCCAATAATGTATAAACATTTCAAGCAGTACCTGTACATAGACGAGTTCCTGCTCTACGAACCGCTTGCAGCCACCCTTCCTAAAAAGATAACATCTAGCATATTGCATGTACAGTAGACTACAGTCAACAATGTTAGTGGGGATGATTGCTGCTCGGCATCCAATTTTCAATAAGAAACATCTATATATGCATTCAGGCAGTACATAGGGGTTCGGCTAGAGCACGAAAGAGGCCTGTTAAACTCAAGGCATTAAGCCCTATATTGAGGCCACGAGAATGGAGTCTCAACAGCTCAACTAGCAGAGCACTGGCCCAGAAACCAGAGGAAGCAGGAAAAGTCCTTGGTAGAGAAAAATGGTTTCTGATATCAGTCCTGGCAGACGGTCTTCGGTCGTACTCTATTATAACATTTAAAGATTATAACTTAAATCTTTTAGGCCAGGGAAGACAGCACATTTATTGGGGTCACCAAGAATTAGCAAAGGAGGCTGACACTAGGTCTCCAGGTAACTAGTTGAGATCGCATACCAGAATAGTGCGATAAGAACAAAGAGGACACACAAGTCAGAAACAAAGCATACAAATAACTTCACATAATTATAGTCACGTAGTGACTATAATTATGTGAAGTTATTTGTACACTACATGATTTGTACACGTTTGTACCCTACACGATCCTCAAGGACGCACGCGCATACGAGCCAAAAATTAGCTCCGAGATTCGTGCAACTGATGCAGGATCTACCAAAAGCAGTTCACAGGCTTAGCTGAGCGTCACAACTACCAGGATGAGATTTGCTCAGTCACAGCCTACCGATAGCCTGCTTACAACAAGTGGGGTTCTGTGCGGCGAAAAAAGAGACGCCGCGCTGTAAAGGCGTTCATATTTGTACCGGGCAGCTTCTACGAACTGGCGCTTGAGTGCGGTCGTCTAAGCAGGTGCCACCTCGGAGGCGAGCTAAGACGGAGCTAAGCCCGAAAGGCATCCGAGTTGAGCTTCCGACCTTCAGGAGCGCAGAACTAGCACGAGCTTCAGCCCTCACAGAGTAAAACGTGCCCAGACGCGCAAGGTCGCTCGCCAGCTGCTGCGAATCGAGAGACTGCCTTAAAGGCCGAGAGAATGCGCATGAAGAAGACTGCTGGCGTTTTCGGACGGCGTGGCTAAACGTGCAGTCCAATGCGATAGCTAGCCGCCAAGGTATAATATACCTGGGCCACAAGGCAGGCGGACGCAACTGCCACGAATCCCTACACGATTGAGGTGCCTTGTCACATCACCACTGCCTCAGCACCGAACCGACGGATGAAGCAGGTGTTAACTGCGACCTTGATGCGCAAGTGTTCTCTCCTCTGGCAGCTGAGAAAGACAAAACGGTAAAATTTACTTAAATGTATGAAAAAATGAAAATTGCATTAGACGAACCAGGGCAACGCATACAGTGGAATGGGATTGGGACGGCTCCCGACAAGGTCGAAACTCAGGCGGTCAAGGTGACTGCTGTTGAGGCGTCGCTGTATGTTGCCTCCCCCTGTAGTGCGAGCTAGAACTCCGCTGCGTGACCGAAGGCACGCTGCGGAACAAGCGACTCGAAGCACGGCGTACCCACCACCTTGTAGAAGCAGGGTGCACACGCCGGAGCGAAGACGATTACCAACATTTAGTAACCGCGACGGCCCGACTGCAATAATGGCCGCCGCAACTGACGTGTTCAGTCGAATAATAGTCGAACCGCGAGATCGTCTGATCGATACAAGCACTGCCACACTCTGTCTGAATCCTCATCTCTTGGATGCAATTTCAAAACACGAAGGCATCAGATTATAGCATAAGCAACTGAACGGTGGTTTCTAAAATTGGCCAAATCATAAAAGGACATTATTATCAATGGAGATTGGCCAAGTTGGCCATACACTATGCGAACCGTTTAAGCGTTAATGCAGCTTACAATTTTCACATTAAACGAACACGCAATTAACGATCCTAAATAAAAATCTAGGGTCGTGCATGAAAGGTCATTGTTTCAATACATAGTTTACTTTTTAGCTCTACACATTTGTTGCTAGGTTGCGGTTACCTATCATATTGGTTTAAATCATTCCGCGAACGATAACTACATGCGCGCTTAGGTTATAGCAAGAGGGAGTTCACTTTTGCAGCAATTACTGACGACTGTTATTGAACAGCTCTAGGTATTATTTTAAGCAGAATTGATTACGCCGTTGACTGTAGTCTCTGAAAATAGAGAAAGCAAATCACAGAGCTGGGTTAATTTGTACAATCGAATGAGACTGGCATTTGATACAGGAAGCGCAAATTGCAATCAGTTTCCCTGATTTCTCGATTTTCTCTCGACATTTTGGAGAGCCTACTGAGAGGAAGGTTTGGCAACAGTTAAACGAAATTTTGCTCCACGGCAAGCTTATGAGCATTGTCGAAATACAACAAACGTGTTTGCTTAGCGGCACACCCGAATATCTAGCATGAGAAAAAAATAAATAGCGGCGTTTAGTGGTTTCTTAACATTTCCCGAGATGACCCAGCACGCACATATACATATGCATTCTTCAACGCAATAATTTAACGCAGCCTAGTCGTTAGGTGCAACTGAGCGGACCTCGGCTAAATTATTTTCTCCTCTTAAGACAGCCGACAGGTCAGCCTCGCGTTTCGGCGGTGACGTCAACCCATAGCTGGAAATTTTGAGATTTTGTCAGCGTCACGCTTCGGCGGTGACGTATCCCCAGAGCTAGAAATTAGTTGGGATTTGCCGGACGTTACATCTCTGGTCTCCTGATCCTGTAGGCGGAAGTACGAGGATTCTTTACCCCAGCGCCAGACTTGCACGAGCTCGCTTCTACGCCTCAGGGTCGATCTAGGTGATAACCCTGTTCAGAAGCCACATTGAACGCAATATATCTATAAGGACGTCGTATTTTGGTTTGGGCTCATTTCGCGACTGGTGCGCCCATTCGGCAACCCAATTGCCAATCGGTCAGTTGGGCTGTAGAAGTCCGCATTCATTGGGTTCATTAGTTTATTGGTCAGTGGTTCAGTGGTGTATTAGCTAATTCGTATAGTCGTTCCTTCGTTCGCAGAGCTGCTAGATAAATCTCGTGGCACGGAAAAGCTCTTGCATCGACAAACAGCAGGATTTCATTTGGAGCATTCCCTAATGGCTCTCGCTGGCCACTAATTTTATCACCCTTACCCCGGCTCCTGAAAGCTCACTGATACAGTACAGTGTTTATATAGCAAGGCTGGCCAATAATCAGCTCACCCACATCTGCATCTGCGGAAGGCGCTTATACAGCTGGTGCACTTTTCTCTCACTTATGCAACCGATCCACCCACTGAGTCTGCGTTGATTCATTATTTTAACTCCAACATCGCTCTTTGTGTGTGAACGTAGTTACTCTGCAGGTCGAAGTTCAAGAACAATTCACAGTAATTAATTTATCCAGTTGCCTCTGTAAACAAGACTAGGGAGTGGGCAAATTCCCACCCGTGCACCACTCCTGTCTCTGCTATGTCGCCGCTACCACTATGCTGTCTCAGGGCTAGGGCAAGACGAGTGGCAGTTTGATTAAAACATCTTTATAACAATATCGCATGCGCAAAGAACTAGAGGGGAAATAAACAGGACTACTTGGGACTCTAGGTACAAACAGTGGGACGTGGGAAACCATGATGCCTGCCTTCCCAACGCGGGCGAACACTCTCGAACCTGAGCACTGGTGAAGACGGTAGCAATGTTCACAAATAAAAACCAAGACGATATTGGCAAGACATTGGCTGCTGTAATCTTATGGTAGGCCAGTGCTTGGCTGTTGGCCGCTGGTCCACCTTTGATGTTGCTTTGCCCACCTTCGACGTGGCCTGCCTTTAATGAGTCGGGCTGCTTCCCGGATGGAAGGTCAAAGCGAGGGAGTCCCGTGTTCAGTGGCAACCCGGGCACCGGGCAGAATGGCTGTGAGCCGTTTCACTGCGAGCGTTATCCAAATACACTGTGGTTGAAGCACCTTCGGGGGCTTCGAGTCGTCGCTTGTGGGGTGTCAAAGCGTCAAACTACAGCTGCAGTCGGGCAAATTCACTAGTGAGGAACATCTCAGCTCGCCGACGACTCCAGCTTACAGAGAGGGAGGATACGAACAGCATGCAACAGGGGAACGGAGGAATAGAAAGCCATAACAACGAGCGTGCTTATCTCCAGCAACGCTTGGGCTGTGGGTCCTCGTGGCCTTCTATGGGTGGCCTCGTCGTCGGGGAAGGCCAGCCATCCATCCGGATGCTGTGCTGAGCGTTGGGCTGGCAGTCGAGTCATGTAATTTGAGTTCTTATATCTATGTGAGCTGATAATGCAGTGATTTTTTTACAGCAATTCTGTCCGAGAAAAAAAATTTGAATTCCTGCAAATTTCTTGCTGGTTGGGCAAGAAATTAGTGCGTTTAAACGCCCAGATGCATCATTAGCGCTGACTTATCCATGTTGCAGCCCATACCGAACTTCTGAATTCTGAAACTAGACGCGTTAGGAATCGTGAGACGACGACGATCAAACTGTATCCGCCTGCACCTAGGTGTGTAACCTGGATTACGTGGTTCGCGATTTCCAGCTCGATCTCCTATTGCCAAGTTACAACGGATCCCGGCCACGCGGCCGTAAAAAACTAGCGTCAGAGAAACGGCCGTTGATTAACCTCGTGTTAAAAAATCGCGTGCTTCACTTTAACAGGAAAATAAATTGAATTGCTTGGAGCCCTGGGTACCCATCAGGGCTACAGGAGGACGTGGAGTACCTACGATACAATACATTCTCACGAACGTTGATACATTCTCACGAACGTTGGAAGGCGATCCCTCAGCTGGCAATCTTTGACGGCGACCGGTGTCACTTTCCTGGAATGCCAGCTCACTATGGTCCACCGTACGATTGAATGCTTACATAAATGCGTAGCTTGTCTCAGCTTACCGAGGGATCTAGTATAGGGGTCATGCGAGCAGCTTACTACATGGAAACATGGAATGCACGCGCAATTAACTTTAGCCTCGAGGTAGTCGGTTTATTTTTAATCCTCAGCAGGCGGCTGTTTCCGGGAATGCCAGCAGTCCATCGTTCGGGACGTGAGTACTAAAAGACGGGCACCTCTCCGAGCTGGCGTGCGTGTGCGAAAACTCGCGGAGTATTCCTAACCGACAACCAAAGTGCTTCGGCGTCCTCGTCCTGCATCAAGTCAAATGGCAGGTGTGGCCCAGCCAGGTGACCCCTCCCCCGCAGGCCGTGTCAAATATTGGCCGTGCCCCACCCCGGCTAGTGAACCCGACTAGGGAACAGGTGCAGCAGCAAGAATAGTGCTACATCTCGCGTGACAACGATATTCTTACAATCATAGAATAGGCAAGTGACGAGCTCATTATCATTAGGCTTGCATTCTATTTAATGGACTGGCTTAGTAGCCCCGACTGGCTTGGAAGATTTTAAGCCACAGTCACTAAAATTGCTTTATATTATCTTGAGCTATTTAGAAAATATTGAACTACGTGTACACGATCCCATATTTCTTTTTATCCCAATCTGTCCAAACAGGATCGTCAAATGCATTTAATAATAATAATAATAATGCACTTGATAAAGCGCCCTCAGAGAACTTAGTCTCGTGCTGGGCTCTTTACATTTGCTGCAAAGGGAAACGCGATTGAATAGTGAGTAATATCGTGCTTGATAAACAATATGAATATCATGGTTAGGGGTGACATACACTGGGTCAGCATGCAGATGTGGCTAGTGGCAGCATGCACAGTGTCAGCACGCATAAGCACATGAAGGACGAATCAAAGGGACCCACTAAATGCTGTCCTAAATAGGTGCGTTTTAAGTTCCTTTTAAATGTGGTCAAGTCAGGGGACGTTCTGACGCAAGTCGGGAGGGAGTTCCAGGCTTTGGGAGCATACGAAGTAAATGCACGGTCTCTAAAAGATTTGAGGTTCGTACGAGGTATTGGTAAACTGTTGGGTTCCGAAAAGCGGGTGGTACGATGCTTGGTCTGGTGGGGGAGTAAATCTGAGAGATAGGCTGGAGCCAAAGAATGAAGTGACCTTAAAGTTAGCGATAAAACCTTGAATTCGATGCGTTGCTTGACTGGTAGCCAGTGCAGGTCGGCGAGAAGTGGTGTAATGTGGCAACTGCGACGCTCACGACAGACAAGCCAAGCTGCAGAGTTTTGCACCAGCTGTAATCGCCTGATTGCACATGCCGGTTGGCCATCAAGCAGTGAGTTACAGAAGTCAAGACGGGATGTCACGAATGCATGGCCCAACTTGGACGTGTTATCCTTATCTAAAAAAGCCCGAATTTGAGCAATGTTATGTAGCTGACAGTAGGCAGACTTGATTGTAGAGCTGATGTGGTTGTCTATCGAGAGGTCACTTTTGAACATGGCGCCTAGATTTCGAGCTGATTTAACAGGAGATATGCTGGCAGAGCCAATTTTGAGGGTCAGCCTTTTCAATTTCTGAATCACACTGGGTTTGCCCATAACTAGTAAGTTAGTTTTATCATCGTTTAGTTTTAGAGAAATTGCTGCCATCCATTTGCAGATGTCATCAATACATGCAGCAATTGAGTTGAGAGAATTACTTTAGCCAAATTAATCAATGAGCATCGCGAATGTCAAAGGAAATTGGGTGAAATAGCTTCTAGTATCTATCAGTGCTCGAAGTTCGCACAAAGACATGAAAAATTAGATGATAAAGGGCTTCCTTGATCAACTGAACCTAAATAACTTCCGTCTAGCCTGAATTCTGTCTTTCATATTCAAGACACCGAATCTAGTGCAAAGCCTAGCAGCTGAACAACTACACCACTTTTAAGACCTTGCTAACACGTTGCAGATGCAATTTAGAGTTAAATACTTCGCAAAAACTGCTGTACTGCGATTTTACAGCGATCTTCAGAACAATGCTAATCAGGGTAGGATTTCCTTGGTGATTCCCCTAGATGTAACAGAATAATCTGAGCCAAATCATAAACACATCCTTCTGGAGCGCCTCTCGACACGCCAAGGTATCGCGGGAACAGCTTTTAATTAAAGACGAATATATTCCGTTCAGCGTTTCATTCGCCCCCAGAGAACTTGTATCGTACTGTTTCGGCGTGATTTCTTGCTTGACTGTGAATTATTCAGTGCATTTTACTAGCTAGGAAACTTACTAACCGGTGGCTACGACTGTCTTCATGTTTGCTTTAGCTTAGCATGCTGGCCTAAGCACGATACTTGTTAGCTTTTGCACGGTTACTGACGTGCATGTCACTAACCCTTAGTTATTGATTCTATTGAAGTGACTTGTAAAGCATCTGGGTAGATTAATTTCTCATAAGGAAATATAAAAATATGTCCTATTATTATCATAAACTGGACCAGGCCCTGAATCAGCGAGAGATGTCAGATTGTAGATGATAATGGCTGTCGTTCATCTGGTGACCCATAGCGTATGTATTAGGTACTACAGGGTTCAGTCTTATGCCGGTTTTTCCACTCTTTAGACTCCCCCCTCCGACCAATGTCATCGTCAAACACAAATATGGCTTTTATTTTTAAGCCGGCGAAACTCATATCTACCTATCGTTCGACTATTCCAAGTTTTCCCCTCATCCAATTCATTTAATCCATTGCGGCCTGAATTGACTACGTTCGCTCTGGGATACTTGCCTGAAAATAAACGACAACAATAATAATAATAATAATAAATAATACACTTGATAAAGCGCCCTCAGAGAACTCATTCTCTTTCTAGGCGCTTTACATTCAGACCACCATAATGATTATGGCAAGCGTCGTGTCAACCTCAAGTTGCGAGACCTCATCCTCAACACTGGTTCATCAAGCACCACTCCAATGACGTCTGTCCGTAATCTGGACGTGCTATTTTAAAGCGATTTATCATTGGATGAGCGCATTAACTCCACTCTGCCAGGAACGCAAACTTTCAGCTTAGGAGCATTGCTAAATTCAGGAATGTTCTGACAAGATCCGACAGCCAAACGAATTCTTGTGTTTGTCAAATCGCATCCAGATCCAGATGCTATTCCTTTTTTTTCAGGACTCGTGTGCTTTGCTGCATTAAGTGTGTCTGATCAGTGCATTTTTATTAACTAGAGGTCCTACTAACTAGATGCCCAGAGTGTTTTTTTTTTCATGAGCTTGTGCATGCTTATCTCAGCATGATACAGTGCCTCGCTAACCATCGGTTTTGGTTTCTTTTGCGGTGAATCGTAAAGCTCCAGGATATATATTTAGTTCTCTTAGGGTGCTTTATCAATTACCTACTACTATTATTAAGATAGTACAAGTATCGGTTTGGACTCAGAAATCTGAACCGCGTAGAAAGACGCATTTTCAGCCGTGTAGATTTTGCGGAGGCGCGCCCACGGCTAACATGCTACTGCAACCACGCCGCTGAAGCTTCCAAACTAAAGTTCTAAGGTTCACAAAGATAGCCTCGCAGTGGCGCTTGTCCTTGTTGAAGTGGGACAAATATTTATGAAGCAGGCAACTCGAAGCAGCACTAACGACTCAAAAATTCCCCCAGCAGGCCAAGCATCGTACCACCCGCTTTTCGGAATCCAACAGTTTACAAATACCTCGTACAAACCTCAAATCCTTTGGAGACCGTGCATTTAGTTCGTATGCTCCCAAAGCCTGGAGCTCCCTCCCGACCTGCGTCAGAACTTCCCCTGACCTGACCACATTTAAAGAGGACTTGAAAACACACCTATTTAGGACAGCATTTTATTGGGTCCCGTGATTTGTCCTTCATGTGCTTATGTGTGCTGACACTGTGCATGCTGCCACTGACCACATTTGCATGCTGACCCTATGCACGTCACCCCTAAATATGTTATTCATGTTTATCAAGCATGATATTGCGCACTATTCAAACGCGCTTCCCTTTGCAGCAAATGTGAATCGCCTAGAAAGAGATTTAGTTCCCTGAGGGCGCTTTATCAAGTGCATTATTATTATTATTATTAAAACCGTGGATTGACGCAGGTAAATATGTCGAAGGCAGTGATGCACCGCAACAATAAAAAAAAGCGCCCAAACCTTAATAAAGCAAGGCAACGTCCACAGAATAGAGCCATCTAGTAAATAGCCACGGGGCTGTGGATGTACGGAACCAGCCATATCATGCAGCTCTCCTCCTTGAAGTCCAGAGTGCAACTGACTCGTTCGAAGCCCAAAGCACAATTAACTGTTAGATATCATATTCGGCTCCTATAAGTTGTAATTCAGGAACCACTAACGACCATTAGGTGTGTTACAAAATGGCTGCTATAGCATTCCAGCGTTACAAAATTGCTTTCGCGGGACTCAGCTAGCGGTTCGTGGACTTATGCGTGCGCGTAACAACTGAAAGAAATCGGCATCAATAATCACTTGGTGAAGAAGTAAAGGGCTACATGTATTTCTATATATAAAATAAAAAAGGAGCAGCTATTTTAAGAGCCTATTTATTATAGCTCCAGAAGAGCCTCGGTGGCATTTATCCCGCTTGCTACGTGCGATAGAACGTGCCAGCTGCAGTAGTCGAACCACGACCTGCCTGGTTCGTGTAGTGCGAGCACCTTATATAGGGAGCGACTACGGATGTGCCAGAGTTGGCGGCGGAGAGAAAATCTCGTTGCATTTAATTGCGGAGCTGAGTTCCACAGTCAAGAAACGCTCTGCTTTTAACGTACTTTGCCTATTAATTCAGGTCAACATTATATAATAAGGAGTGGTAACAAGCTCGAGATAGTTATAACAATAATAATAATAATAATGCACTTGATAAAGCACCCTCAGAGAACTTAATCTCTTTCTAGGCGCTTTACATTTGCTGCAAAGTGAAATGCAATTGAACGGTAAGTAAAATCATGCTTGAAAAACAAACAAAATGAATAATAAGGTTAGGGGTGACGTGCACAGGGTCAGCATGCAAATGTGGTTAGTGGACAGCATGCACAGTGTCAGCACGCATAAGCACACGAAGGACGAATCACAGGGACCCACTAAATGCTGCCCTAATTAGGCGCGTTTTTAGGCTCCTTTTAAATGTGGTCAGGTCAGGGGATGTTCTGACGCAGGTCGGGAGGGAGCTCCGGGCTTTGGGAGCAGCATAGTAAGCAAATTGTTTTCAAAAGCCAGACAAAACTCTATAGAAAAAGAAGCTGGATATTCACAGGTGGCCCGACCTGGCACACTAAGTGGGTTATATGAATGGAGGTATAGAATGAGGGGCAGAGAGGTGGGAGTTTAAAATAATTAACAACTGAAGCTCGAGTCGTCTCTATTTCAAAGTACTGTCGCAAAGTTTCAAAGTCACTGTATATAGCTAATATCATTAGTGGTCACTGTTGATATATGAAACTTGGAATACTCTAAGGTTTACAGATAATATTAGCTGACTTAACAGACCCATTTGTATAGCGGCAGAAGTGCATTGTTGACCTTCATCACCGCCTGCAGTTGGCAATATAGGATCGCCCACTGCAGGATTCAAACCAACGTCATCGGCTGTGAAAAGCGAGCACCTTCCCTCCTGGGCTATCGTGGCCCGACTTTAACCACAGTATATTTCAATGAGAAATGTGATCTTTTTTGTGACATAGATATGTAAGCTCTTACAATTTCTCGTTAAGACCGGATGGATGTATAAACTGATATTTGGCACGGTTCGGAATTATGAGGTTTAGCCAATTTTCGAAGGCTGCTCGATAGAGAGAGAGAGAGAGAGAGTCAATGCACCCACCGGCACAAACGTGGTTGCTGCATATGCCTAGTTATTTGAGAGTGCTGACAGTTGTCTCTTGGTATGTCTCTAAATGGAGAATGCCGATCACTTTATTAATTGGCCTATGCCTCGCAGTAAGAGTGCAGCAGTTTTGCTTGCCAATTTCCCGGGTTATCGTCAAAATTGACCTATAAGAAATCTGCTTTGACAAAACCTCGCTTATTTCTTAAGGTATTTTTCCGAAAAACTTCGATGGTAGTCTCCCGTAAGGGTCGGCTTGCGGTCTAAGTTCACGGAGTGTAATACAAGATTGCTCCAGCAACGTTTCCAAATGGCCTTTGTCTTGAGAATTTGGCAGTTTATCAAGCCGTTGAAAAAAACTGGTATAACCCAGAAACGTGCATCATAAAACAGAAAAGGAAACTACATTCACACTCAATACTCGAGTAATCTTCGTGTCTGCAGATGATTTGGAATCACCGCGATCTGCCATCAGAAGATAGCGAAATTATAAGAAATCTTTACAAAACAATTAATTCCTAGAGTAGGTTTAATTGCACATTAAATCTGTGGCGAGGAGTTTCGCCCTATGAAATGATGGCATTGATGTTGATTACTAAAGAGGCAGCACATTTTGTTTTAACGAACTGTCGCAAAGGAATTAGCACTCTGCATTGCAGCTTGGTTATTAGGTAGATCCTTCGTTCTTTCCATAAAGGAGCAGCCAGCACCATCACGGCTTCTTAATAGATTGGAACAAGTAAGGATGCTATTGGCCGTCACTTTCATCAACACTGTGCACTGTCGGATGTCTGTCTCAAGCGGTCTTTAATTGGGTAGATCTGATAGATCTCATCGTGCAGATCTCTGCTCAAATCACACAGTTCAGGGTAAATCTGAACTTTCAGCTCATAGACGTACCGAATAATTTCCCGCCAACATTATTTGCACTTATAATACAAAGACCAGAAAAATAGCGACCATTTATCCGGAGAATTCTTAGATACCACATCTTATCAGACTTTAGAATTGGTGAATGGTCTGACTTTAGAGCCTGTTTATTCGGAATAACAACAAGCTCTTCACCCGGACATCCGGAAGCGAATGATAGTAATTTGCTACACTTTACTCTGTAAAAGAAGCTAAAAATCCACCGCAGCAGTTGGTGGGTCCGTGTGAGCTATTCCGTGTGAGCTTATTCGAGCTAGCACTGTGCATGTTATCACTAATAATTTCATATGCTAAGTTAGCTTATGTTATCACTAATAAGTTATTATGCTTCCAGTGAAGCATGAGCAAAGCGCCTAAAAAGAGATTTAGTTATCGCAGAATGGTATGCAAATGCTTTTTGTGCCCACGCACTTGTGCTTGGAATTAGTCAGCCGCATTGAAGCCACGACTGGGTACTACGTCACAGTAGTGTACAGATGCAGTCGTTTCAGTTCACAGGCTGACCCAGTCAACTACATAAAGCAGACGACTGTGGTCTTGATTTGAATCTTAATTTGAATCTCAATTTGACCAATTGCGAGGAAGAGCAATACAATTCAGCCCAGAGCCCCCAAAGCGAGTTTTCTGGCTGAAGCGTACGTACTTATAGATCGTTTTACATCGCTCTAATAAAATTAGATATCTATCCAGGTACTTAAAAACTCGCTGCAAGAGAATCAATAACCAAAGGTTAGCGACATGCACGGTATCGAGCGTGCAAAAGCAAACCAGCGTCACGCTGAAGAAAGCATGCTAAAGCAAACATTGAGACACTCGTGGCCATGGAACAGTAATACCTCTGGCTAGTTGCATGCACCAAAAAATGTACAGGTACGCATTCAAAGCAGATCAGAAGAACCAGCAGATCAGACCACTGAGACGAAAAGAAAGCTGACCGTAGCAGCTGTGTCTTTATCTCATACTTGAAAGATACAAGCTCATTGCAGGTAGTGAAAGTAGCCAGAAGCGATTTTTAGTCTTTCAGTGCATACGAGCTGACTGAATGCTCAATCACAATTTTTTAAATTTAGCTCAGAGTGACGGCGAGATGGCTAGATGGTAACAAGATTAAGTTTTCTTAGGGTGCTACTCAAACGTAAAATTTTATTCTAATCAATTTTATAATTCGAACTGAATTAAGAGCTGTAAATTTGGGAGATTACATATGCTGCTACCTTGGTTAGTTCACTTAGTTTGAAAACATGCCCAATTATTAATTTGCTTGCATCTTCAGGTGGGTCTGGAAACAGCTGCGGTTTTTGAAGTTTTCCGCTAACCATAAAAACGGCAAAGTGAATTTTTTGGATGTGCCAAATATCCTCATTTCAAATAATGCATCTCAATGATCGTAACGGACTTTTTCAATCAAGGTCAAGTTTCGAGACATCTGATTTTTCGCTTGCAGATTGATTGAGTCAATTTGTATCTAGCTATGCTTTTTCAGTGACCGAAACTGGTTGTTTCTAAAGAGCAAGTAGATCGATGTTGATCTACATTTACTATTAACCATAACGACCATTCGGCTCGTTGAGCTTGCTTCTACGTGTAATTATCATTGGCGAATCGTCCAGCATATAATAGCTGCCTAGTACGAGCACTGATGGTTTTCCCATGACGGGTTTCATGACGGTTTTTTCATAAACACTGACGGGTTTCCCATGGGATCGTAATGCTAATTAGCTTATATCTGCGTAGTATGGTTCATAGCACTTTTTAATACTAGCCGAGCAACTCTATGTGTTGCTGGTCTTAGTAGCAAACAGAGAGCATGCCAATGCTAAGGAACATTCACTGGCTGCTTGGAGAATGATGACTACAATGCATACCGCTTTGTTTTATGGCCCACACGGATAAGCATAGTGCAGTTCCATCTCAAAGATCATATCTCAAAGCTTCTTCACGTTTCCTGCTTCCATTTTATCAAACGTGACTCCGACCGTTTTCCAATCAATGTGAAAAATTCTGAACTTATAAATTATGATTACCACCCAGGTCAGAGTCCGATGTAGATTAGACCTTTTTCAAGCCCATCTTCCAAGGTCGTCGAGAATGGACGGTCTCAGCCCAGACAGCCCCGGCTGGGTGCTACTGCTCTTACAAATTCCTAGACGCTGAGCGCCCACTGAGAGAGAGAGAGCAGGTGGAGTGACCCCGAGCGTGCGCTTGACCGCTTTTCAGGCAAGGCAGGCTAGTCGGTGGTCTATGCGGAGCAGCAGTCGGCAAATAAACTGTTCAAGAGGTCAGCTGGAAGACAGGTATCGCGGTGGGCGGCTGATTAAGTTCAGTTCTAATGAGTGGCTGGATTGTGCTTCCGTTTACTTAAGAAGCGCATGTCTTTGTCAGCAGATGCAAGTAGCGTAAGCCCCGTCTTCGATTAATTGCAAGACAATCAGCATCGGGGATATGGGGTGTATGACAATAACCATTACTTCAGTTAAAGTGATCCTTACTTCAAACCGTATGCTGTTATTCGCGACTGGATAGCTTTTGTTAGGATAATGCAGAAGCAACAGCGAAGGCAGGCCGCGGATCAGCTGGAATGTGCTTAGGGGCCCAATGAGCAGCAAAAAATAAGATTTTGTTTTGCTCCTAACGTTCCAATCGGTTTACTTGACTCCAGGCTTATAGTAATGGTGCCGTTGACGTGCATGAATGTATAGCCAGTCTGAGACCTCAGGCATTAGTCAGGCTTCTGCAGGCTTTTGATTTTCTTCTGCTACCACCGCTGCTACGGCACTCACTGCAGGTGTCTCGATGTCTGACGGGTAAGGCTCCTTAATCCTGTGGAATTGGCTTAAGCGGCTCTGGCCAAGAGCCAGTCTGGTGGGCTAAATAATATACAGGAGCCACTAAGGCATGGAAAAACCCTAAGAACGCTTCGCGTTGGAACTTTGCCCTATCGACCGACGTGGTCAAGGTTTTTTTTTGAAGAAGTCCAGATAATTTGACAGAGATAAACTCATCAGTAGGGACAGTTTACAAATTGGGCCTGAGTTTTATCTCTCGATGCTCTTAGCATTGCTTGGACTGCATCATTCTCAGTACTCACCCCTTCTCACTCCCATCGGCTGAGCCATCTGCTACAAGCTGAAACATTGCATCGGAATCATGCTGAGGCGCTCAGGAAACAGCTGCTCAGTCATGTAATTAGCTAAACAGTACTTCACAAAGATATATTTGAGTTTGAGTTGGTTACTAGTATTCATTTTAGTTCGTAACTGCAGTGGCAGGGTTATGTGACAGAACGCTAGCAAGTTGGCCGGGTTCAGCGACTTACAAAAGAAGCATAGTTATTCCTGTTCTCATTCTCGTCTGATTTAAGGATTGACATATAATAGAAGATAATAAAAAGAAAACGCTTGCTCAGTGACACAGTAAAAAGCATATCTTACGCAAGCTATTAATTTTTAAGGATTGATTCTCGTCTACCGGCACCAAGCGGTACTGGCGTTTCTTGTCTGCTGCAAATTTTTTCACAAATATCGATTATCTTGCGAACATTATTAACATAAACCGGTGCAGCTAAGACTTGTTTAAACCACATGTTTTTGTTGTTTGAAAGTAGCACTTAAGAAATGACCTGCCTATGGACATATAAACTTATAAATAACTTGTAAACTGAATGCTTGCCTTGCCGACATTCAATCCTGGATGTCGGAGATTTCTTGAAACTAAATGACGATAAAAACGAACTGCAGCTCATAGGAAACCCTAAGCATGTGGCTGGATTAAAAGGCTCTGCTCTTCTAATAGGGGATGCTATTGTGCGACCATCACCACGTGCTCGAAATTGAGGTGTCGTTTTCGACAGCTGCCTCAATTGTAAAAGCTTCATTCAGAAGACTGCTTCTACAGCTAGCCATCACATCGGATCCCTATCCAAGATTAGGAGCTGTATCCCACAGTGGCTTGTAAAAAAGGCAACTAGTTCCTTAATTCTGTCTCGGGTTGATTACTGTAATTCCCTTTTGGCTGGGCTGCCAAAGAAAGCTATTAGGCCACTGCATCAGACTATGAATATGGCTGCAAGGCTAGTCTTCAAGTCCCAGCGGTTTGAGCATGTGTCTCCTTTGCTGAAAGAGCTAGGATGGATGCCGGTTGAGCAAAGGATACAGAGCAAAGTTCTTACGCTGACCCACAAGGCCCGCCACGGCTTGGCTCATTCGTACCTAGCAGAACTGCTGCATCAGTTTCAGCCTGTTCGCGCCCTCAGGTCCTGTGTGGACAATAAATTAGCTGTCCCATTCCTCCGCTTAAAGACCGTTGGCGACAGAAGCTTTAGCTCTGCAGGTCCTAGACTGTGAAACTCGCTTCCACAATTCTTATGCAACGACAACTACTCTCCTACTGCCAACTATGGCTCATCCTTCCTTTTCAGCGGTCTTGAACTGCTACTTCTATGCTACTCACTACCTCAACTGCTCTCCTAACTCTGCTATGCTTCCCATTTTCTCTTTGTTGCGTGAGACGAAGTCTGTTGGCTACCGAATGCGTACCAAAAGCCGCTTCGGCTGTGAGTGCGCTATATAAAACTCTCCTGCGTAACACCCACATGGTCTTTATGACTTTGTGGAGCTACAGACGGAGATGCATTACATTACATTACATAAACGCTTATTGTTTAAAGCTGGGTTCCCTACCGCCACACATACGGTAATAATAATAATAATAATACACTTGATAAAGCACCCTCAGAGAACCCAATCTCTTTGCAGGTGCTTTGCATTTGCTGCAAAGGAAACACGATCGAAGGGTGAGTGACATCACCCTTGATAAACAACATGAATAACATCGTTAGGGGTGACGTGCACAGGGTCAGCATGCAAGTGTGGTTAGTGACAGCATGCACAGTGTCAGCACGCATCAGCACATAAAGGACGACGCACTAAATGCTGTCATAGATAGGTGCGTTTTAAATTTCTTTTTGAATGTGGTCAAGTCAGGGGATGTCGTGACGGAAGTCGGGAGTGAGATCCAGGCTTTGGAAGCATACGAACTAAATGCCAGGCCTCCAAAAAATTTGAGGTTTGCACGAAGTATAGGTAAACGATTAGCTTACGAAAAGCAGGTGGTACGATGCTTGGCCTGGTGAGGGAGTAGGTCTGATAGGTAGGCTGGAGCCAAAGAATGAAGGGACCTAAAAGTGAGCGACAAAACCTTGAAGTCAATCCGTTGCTTGACTGATAGCTAGTGCAGGTCAACGAGAAGTGGTGTGATGTGGCAGCTGTGACGCTGACGACAGACAAGCCTAGCTGCAGAGTTTTGCACCAGCCGTAATCGCCTGATTGCACATGCCGGTTGGCCAGAAAGCAGTGAGTTACATTAGTCAAGACGGGATGTCACAAATGCATGGACCAATTTAGATGTCGTATCCCTATCTGGACATGCCCAAATTTCAGCCATGTTATGTAGCTGAAAGTAGGCAGACTTGATTGTGGAGCTAATGTGGTCGGTCTAACGAAAGGTCACCATGGAACATGACACCTAGATTTCGTGCAGATATGCTGGCAGAGCCTGTTTTGAGCGTCAGCCATTCCAATTGAATGACACTTGTTTTGCCCATAACTATTAAGTACGTTTTATCATCATTCATTTTTAGAAAGTTTGCCGGAGTTCTTGTGCAAATGTCATCAATACATGCAGAAAGGGAGTTGAGAGAATTCGAGGTGCTCGAAGGCTGGGAGGGATCGAAGCAAAGGTACAACTGAGTGTCATCCACATAGAAGTGAAATCCTAGCTTGTGCTTGGCAATCACATCGGCAAGAGGGAGAGTACAAACCATGAACAGAACCGGACCTAGCACGGTGCCCTGAGGTACCCCATATTTTAGAGGTACCTCAGATGATCTTTGTCCATTCACGTCAATACTCTGGAGTCTCCCACTGAGATATGACCTGAACCATTACAGAGCAGTGCCAGTAATGCCCAGGCGAGATGAGAGGCACTCTAGAAGAAATTGGTGATCGATAGTATCAAAAGCCGAAAGATCAAGCAAAACAAGCAGAGATACTCTACATGTATCTACATTTCTAAGTAGGTCGTCGTACATTCGAAGCAATGCTGACTCTTTGGAGTGATTAGCTCTAAAGCCAGACTGGAACTTACTGGCAAGGTTTGAAGTTTCAATATATGAGTTCAGATGGTCTGCCACGACTCGTTCCAGTGTCTTTGATAGGAATGGTAGAAGGCAGACTGGGCGGTAGTTGCTCAAGTTCTCTTGGTCTAGTGTCGATATCTTGAGCAGTGGCCTGACTACAGCTTTTTTGAAAGGTGCTGGGACATGAACTGAGGCTAGTGACATATTAATGATGTTAGTTATGCATGGCAGCATCAGATCAATGCAACGTAGGGACAGGACCGTGGGAATAGGGTCCAAAGGACTTATTGTCTTCTTTGATTGGGACATGAACTTCAGGACGAGATCACTAGTGACCTGCTTGAACGTAGACATTCAGGTACCGCAAGGAATCGAGGTACAGCATTCTAGGGAGGATGCTGCTATCGCATGGATGGGATGGACTCTGATCTTGTCTATCTTATGGAAAAAATCGAGAGATGCGATCAGCTAGATCATCACAGGGATCATCAGGTATAGAGGTAACCTTAGAGCGGTCGAGGAGATGGTTGATCGTCGACATCAGCATTTTTGGATTGTGCAGCTGTGATTCAAAAATGTTTTCATAGAAGCTAGACTTGGCCTATGGTCGCATCAATTGTTGCGACCTACAATAGTCCTTGTATGACTGTCGATGGACAGTCAGTCCTGATCTTTTGCCTGCGTTTCCATGCTTGAGCTTTAGAACTAGCTATTTTAATGTCTGTGGTAAAACAGAGGCCATCTGGGTGAGGGCGCTCAGTGCGCTTAGTGAGAGGTGCAAACTCGTCGAGCGTGTCAGCTAGTGTCGTGTTGTAGCTACCTACCAATGATACCAGATCGGAGGGGGAGACTGAGCAGCAGAGGCGACGCAAATGTTCTAGCACGGACAGCATAGATGTCTAGGGTCTTGAGGTTTTGCGATTCACAGGAGATTTTAGAGGAGGATGAGGAGGGCACACATTGTAGACTGATTCAGATCTGCATATGGTCAGATAAGCTGGATTTGGTAATAATTGGTGATGGCAAAGTGTAGTTGTACAAGAAGATTTGGTCGAGTGTGTGACCCTTGATGTGAGTAAGGCCATGCACATGCACATGCACAGTCGGTCAATGCATTAATTTCAGTGCTAAAGGCGTAAAATAAGTTATCAAAGTGAACGTTGAAATCACCCATAACGAGAAAAGATCGATGTCTTGCACACCAAATTGAAAATGAGATCGGAGAAATCTGAGATAAAGAAGGATTTAGTATCTGGTGGGCGATCGACTACTGCCACCATCGGTAGCTTGTTTTTGGGTGCAATCAAAAGACAACCAATTCAAAGGACTTCTTCGAGGATACTGCAAACGGTTTGAAGTTGAATTTCGAATGCACGACAACAGCAGCTTCATTTCCAGTTTTGATTGATCTATGGGTATGAAAGAATATGAGAAACCAGTCGGGGTAGCGTCTTTAATTGTCAGACAGTTCACCGATTTTAGCCAAGTTTTAGTCAGGGCGAGCAGGTCGAGACCATTTTCAGAAATAAGGTCGCTTATTAGTAGAGGCTTATTGCACGTTGAGCGTGGATTCCAAAGGCAAGCGTTAAGTTGGGCCGCTGGGGATATAACAGGCATGATGACCACTAAGTTAAAGAGATTCACAGAGGCGCTTGTGGTGGAGGGTGTTGAGCGGTTCGAGACAATGATAGGAATACCAAACGAGCGCGTACTCAGCTCGCAGTTCCAGCCAAAGGAACAGCTTCTTAGATGGAGGCTCGGGCCACCCCGATGGCTCTGGGGTGGTTTTCTTTTGTTTGTTAGTGCGTAACGATTATCTCCATCATTTTGGAGTCACTTGCTTTCAAAGCGATCATATCTCAATTGAGCCACAGATAACGACAAGACTACGAAAGCAGAAGAAGAAGACACCACACATTTGGAAAATTAAAAGAAATAAATACATTCGAATCGGATGCTACATTGTCCATAGAGTCGCGAGCACATGTATGCAGCGCTCCGGATCTTTCTCTCGTATCGTTTTTAGGCACCTTTCTCTCGCATGATCTGGGCGTAGCTTACTAGTCTTTAGGCCTGCTATAGCCCTGATGGGAAATCTTAACATTTGTCTTTGGAATTCTCGTTCAATAAGCAATAAACCCTTTATAATAAATGACATGAATATCGATGGCACTATTGACCTGTTCGCCGTGACGGAGTCCAGGGTGAAATTGACTAACGTCCCTATCGTAACCGACGCCAGTGAGACAGGCTTTTCGTTCGTTACTAATCCGGGATCAAACTGGTGGAAGAGTCACCAATGAGTACTTTCCTTCCTTAATTTAAAACAGTTTGCAATCCTCTTGAGCAGTCTCTAAAATCTGTGATTTGGAGTCCTTCCAACAAAAAGCGGTCAATAAAGGCAGTTATTTATCGCCACATAAGTGCGAAGTCTTCCTTTATCTCAGCTTTCTCTGATCCCATTTTGATTCTGTGTGCAAGAAATTAATTGAGCTTTCGTCGTTATGGGCGATTTTAACATTTGTTTGGACAGCTTAACTGACGCCTTAAGTGCCAAATTTTGTACACTGACTTACTCATGTTCTCTTGTGGCTCATTTATATGACTCTACTCACACCGAGGCTCACTCGCTCGATGAAGTGTTCTCCCACAAATGTACTCTATAATTCCTTACCAAATTCTGCTCATCTGACCACAGGCGGATCTCATTCAGTCTATAGCGTGCCCGCCTCGGCATCCAAAATAATCTGTGAATCGCGTAGCCTCATGACCGGTGATATCGATGTTGTTCGCGAAAGAATACTTTCTTCGTCCCTGATGCGAAATTTCTCTTCCGAACTCTCGTCGTTGGAATAAAGCTACAGCACGACACTTGCTGACATTCTCGACCAGTTCGCACCTCTGGCTAAACGCATTGTGCACATTTAGCATGATGGCCTATGGTTTACCGCAGACATTAAACCAGCTAGATCTTCTAAGCGCGAGCTTGAAATGGCGTTTGCAAGATCAGGACTGACTGTTCACAGACATGAATTCAAGGACTACTGTATTTAATACCAATTGCTTCTAGCAAAGGCCAAGTCTAGCACCAATAGACATATTGTTGGATCAGATGCACAATAAAAAATGCTAATGTTTACGGTCAACCATCTCCTAAATTACTCCCAGGTTAGCGCCTTACCTAGCAATCCATGTTGTGATCTAGCTGATCATTAAGCCGTGATGGCACACTAGGTAAGGCGTTGCTTTTATGACGTCGGTCCAGAGATCGTGGGTTCGAATCCTGCGGTGGGCAATCCTTTATTGCCATTGCAAGCGGTGGTGATAGTAGTAAAGGCTTTTCTGTCGCTATACAAAAGAGGCTGTTAAATCAGCTAGTATTATTTTCTCTGTCATCAACACAGACAAGATAAGCGAGTCTATCCGTAAGGTAGCAGCATACCCTTTGGATTCCTGTCCCTCAACTTCGCGCAGTACCCCAATTTCTACATTCAAGGAGGCTACTAGGGACCTCATCCTGAAATTTATCTCCAAATTAATGAAGACAACCATTTTTTATGGAACCTTTTCCACTTTCCTACTTCTACGATGCATAGATCAGCTGCCGCCATGCATAAATAACATTATAAATATGTCCTTAGCCCCAGTTCATGGCCCTACACCCTTCGTAAAGGCTGTAGCCAGGCCACTAAATAGGAAAGCAATACGAGATCAAGAGAACTTGAGCAACCTCCACTCAGTCTCTCGTCTATCATTCCTATCAAAGACATGCGAGGTGACAGACAGTTTGAGCTCTTAAATTGGAAAATTAACCTAGCTAGTAAGTTACACTCTGGTTTAATACCTCTACCCTCTGTCATGCTTGTAGACATTGTGCGTGTTACCACTAACCATTGATCATGCTTCTTCTACAGCACATTTGGATGCTGACCCTGCACAAGTCGCCTCTAACCATGTTATGCTTATTGACATTGAGCGTGCAACCACTAGCCATTTTATCTTGCTTCCTTTAATGCATACGTAAAGTGCCTACAGATTAAGTTCTCTGAAGGCGCTACACAAATTAATTTTCATTATTATTAGCGTGTAAAGTAAAGTGTAAAGTGCCACGTAAAGTGCCTAGAGAGAGATTACATTTTCCGAGGGCACAGTAAACATGTATAACTATTGTAGTTATGCAGCTGTAGCAAACACGGCTGTCGTGAACCACGTGAAAATCATCATCATAATCAAAGCGTGTACTGGGCAATACTGGGAGCTCTTTGCAGGCTGTCCACTGTCTCAAGCTTATGTGTCTGGATAAATCAGCATGCTACTCTAGCCAGACTTTGTATTATAGTACGAGCACAATGACTCATTCTTGCGATATAGCAACCGTAGTGCCAGGTTTTTCGGAAATCTCTCTTTATTTTAGCTGGGGTGGCTCCACTTTGCTTGACGCGGTAATCCAGAAGGATTTTTATAGAAGGCTGGCTCCACAGGGAGCGAGTGTTAAGCCAGAGATTGCCGGCGCCTCAGCGCTCTCATTTGAGACTAAGCGTGGCGGCTCAGCTACGTGTCAGCTTGAGTTCTGACAATAGCAACGTTAAGAGACTTATAGTTAATGGCAGAGATGGAGAAATACTTTCCTGGGAGAACGAAATCCGTATGTGACCAGACTTATAGAAAAGGGTGACGATTGGGTCAACAGGGTACAGCCTGGGCTGGTTTGGCCCAGCGGTTAAGGTGCTCGCTCCGACCAAGGTTTTACCGAGATCGTGGACTTGAGCACTGTGGCATATGTGAAGCACATGAATAGATATTAGGTTTTCTTAGGGTGCTATACAAATGAATTATAGTTTTTTCAGTCGAGGTAAACAATTCTGTTAAGGATGTAGTCTTTAATATATAGGCCTGCATGTACTGGCCTAAAGGTGAGCACACAGTTAAAAGACAGCGAAAGCGTGTTGGAACACACCGTATGAGATACTCTATTGAAATTGATATTGAAATCGCTGAGATTGAGTAGAAAGCCAGAAACCACTAGTTGGTCGAGGTTTTTTAACTCTTGAGACTTAGCAGAAATAATATGAGCTGGATATGCAGGTACTCTTACTGAATGAGTATGAAATGAAAGCAAGGCCGAACATTATGGATTGTCTGGAATGGTCTCGATACTGAATCGTCTGTGGACTCATAGCCGGGCGTGCAAAGACTGGGGCCTCAGACGCTGAAGACAAAGCAACACGTGGTAAGCGAGCAATTGTCCATTAAAGCGTAGTTTGGGGTTAAGGACTCTAACGATTCACATTAAAGGTAGCCTTATCGCTAGCGGCGTTCTTCGCTCGAAAGGCTCACTGCTAAGATAGTGGGTTAGGTGCTGTGTCGGAAGCGGAATTGATAACATCCAGCTCTACCTACAGCATTGACCCTTCCTTAGCTTTGTGCACATTACATTCTCGAAAATCCTTAGTAGTTTTTATTGCTGACAGTCACATTCAGCTGGTTCAGCCCAGTGGTTAAGGTGTTCGCCTCGAGCACGGTCTGGCCGAGGTCGTGGGCTCGAGCCCTGTGATATATATATATATATATATATATATATATATATATATATATATATATATATATATATACATATATATATATATATATAAAATATATATATATATATATATATATATATATATATATATATATATATATATATATATATATATATATATATATATATATATATATATATATATATATATATATATATATATATATATATATATATATATAATGTGCCTGAATAGATTCTCGTGGGATGCTATACAAATTAACTATATTTTATCTATTCTTAGTTAATCGGGGAATTTTTTCCAATAGAAAACTGAATTCCGGCCAGTCAGACCCAAAACATATTTAAAAGACCTTGCCGGTAGTTTGTCTGCTCACAAAGCCGAGAACTCACTTCCGAATGACTTCAAAACATCTCCAACTTGATAAGTTTAAAAGGAAACTATGTATGCATCTATTTTTCTCATTACTTGATGGGTTCGTGTTAATCGTCCTTTGTTTACTTTTCCGTTCAGACATTGTGCAACATATCACTATTCATATTGAAAAATTTCCCTCACATCCTGTTCAAAGTGTCTATAGAAATATTTAGTTCATTAAGGTTTGTATACAAGAGTAATATATTGATAACTTTTATTATTAACGCCACTTACAGCAGGAAATAAAGGATTACCCGTTGCAGAACTGAATGTGTTTGACTAAGGCATGCAGAGGCAGTATTGCTGCAAATGCGTGAACTAGAGCTTCTCCGTAGCTAAGCACTAAGCAGAGAGGCTAGATTTTCCTGTGGCCGAATTGGCCGAAACGAGTTCGAGCCATCGGTGCCAATCGAAAGGTTATGGCTGAGCTGATTGTGTCTGCTTCAATAATTATGGCATCAAAAAGAACCAATGACAGAGTCTCTCAACGAGGCAAGGCAGGCGATAAAGGAGGGGCGCTCTACCGACTTATTTACAAAAGTCACCCGTCGCTCGACCAGAGATCCCGCCGAGGTTATACCAGAAAGCAACTTAGCTTTCGTCGGATTCGTATCATACTTCTTCCATTAAAATGGGAACTGTTCAACCGTTGTCTGGGCATGACTACTGGGTGCTGATGATGTAACTTGGTTGTCCAATCGGCATGAAAGTAGCCGTACGTGAAGTATCTAGGCAGCTTCTGGAACTAAGGTGGTTCTTTTTAGTTGCTCGGCAACAGCGTTGGCTGCTAAGAAGGTTCATTCGTTTTGAAGCGTTAACTTTGGACAGCGAGCCGAATAATGTGAGCTGTCACGCACTAATTTGTCATTGGGCCCACGCAGTATCTGCGGCACTTGAAGGGCTAATCGTTTCTGGCATTCCGCTTAACAGCGAGTAATAACTTAATAAAAAGCTCCCAAGCCGATGCTTAAACGGTAACGTCTCGAAATTATAATGACATTAATTGCAGCGTCTAGACGGAATCGACTAATCGGTGCCCATCCGCCTCAAGCATTTAGAACTGCGACGCGACGAATTTCCATGATCAATTCTGGTAGTAGATCGCTCAGCAATGCAAGGTTCCCACCTAGCTAGTTAATTCCAGTACAGTTTTTAGAGCTAATTACTCCACAGAGTCTACATTACCTCGGTGGATGACCTTCCCATGAATCTAGTCTCAGGAAGAGTTTCTCTGCTTGTTTTGCTCGATCTTTTGGCAGCTTTTGATACAATCGATCACCAAATTCTTCTCGGGCGCCTCTCATCTCTTTTGGGCATCACTGGCACTGCACAGCAAAGGTTCAATGCATGTCTCTGTGGGAGACACCAGAGTATTTATTTGAACAGAAAGCGATCATCCGAGGAACCACTAAAATGTGGGGTACCTCAGTGCTCTGTGCTTGATCCGGTTTTCTTAATGATTTATACTCCCCCTCTTGCCGATGCGATTGCCAAGCACAATCTCGGCTTTCACTTCTTTGCAGATGGCACTCAGTTGTACTTTTGCGTTGGTCCTTCCCAGCCATCCAGCACCTCAAATTCTCTTAACTCCCTTGCTGCATGTATTGATGACATCCGAACATGGATGACAGCAAATTTTCTTGAACTTAATGATGACAAAATCAACTTACTAGTTACGTACAAACCAAGTGAGATTCCTAAATTGGAAAGTTTAAAGCTTCAAAATTGACTAAGCCAGCATTTCTCCCGTTGAATCTGTACGAAATCAAGGTGCCCGGTTCCAGAGTGACCTTTCATTAGACGACCACGCCAACTCCACACTCAAGTCTGCCTACTTTTAGCCCCACAATATTGCTAAAATTTGGGCTTGCTTAGACAGGAATACCACATATAAATTGGTTCTTGCATTGGTGACATCGTGTCTCGACATCCGTAACTCACTGCTTGCTGGTCACCTGGCGTGTGCAATCAGGCGCTTACAGTTGGTGCAAAAATCAGCTGCTAAGCTTGTCTGTCGTGAGCGTCGTAGTTGCCACATCACACCACTTTTCGCCGACTGGCACTGGGTCCCAGTCAAAGCAGTTCAACGGCTTCAAGGTTCTGCCACTCACATTTAGGTCTCTTCATTATTTGGCTCCAGCTTAACTATAAGATCTACTCCCAAACCAGACTTAGCATCGTACCAACCACTTTTATGAATCTAATCGTTAACCTATACCTCGTAGAAACTTCAAATCTTATGGAGACCAATTCTTTAGTTTATATGCTCCCAGAGCGTGGATCTCATTTCCGACTGGCGTTCAAAGATCCTCTGACTCGACGACATTTAAAAAAAAGCTACAGATGCATATATTTATCACAGCAGTTTGTTGGTCCATGTGCTTTTTCCTTGATTATGCTTATGCGTGCTGACACTGTGCATGCTGCCACTAAGCATATTTGCGTGTTGACCCTGAGCATGTCACCTTTAACCATGTTATGCTTGCCGTCATTGAGCATGTTGCCACTAACCATTCGATCATGTTTCCTTTGCAGCAAATGTAGAGTACCTAAAAAGAGATTGAGTTATTCGAGGGCGCCAAAACAAATGTATTACTATTACTATTTTTCTTAAAATGCATACGCCTTGCCTATTCTTAACAGATTAAATACTATTACCTAAGGAGTGTTCTGTTTCGCGCCATTGAGCCGACCACGGAGCAACCAGCCGACCACGCAAGGAGTCAACAAGCTATACTCTCAGCGTCCAGAACAAGGAAGGAACATGCAGGCTATCGGAGATTTTTGCATGGGAAATAAAAGCATAAAGTAAAGGTTGAAAAATTAGACAGCCTAATTTATATGGCCACTGAAGGACCTTAGAGGTGATCAACAGGATTGTCTACCACGGAGCTTGAACTCACGACCGGGATCGTGAGGTGCATGCATTTTGCCAGTCAGTAGAGAGTCAGAAGTAAGTAGCACGGAGGTCGTGGGTTCAAATCCTGCAGTGGGCGATTTTTTATTGCCAACTGCAAGCGGTGGTTAAAGCCGCTAAGACTTAACTTCAGCTATGCAAATAAGACTGTTAAATCAGCTATTATTTATTAACTGTTATGGAAGTAGTAGCTCAGGATGGCTCAAAAAATGTGCCACATTAAGTAGCAGGAGAGTAGATGTCATTGCGTAAAAATTGTGGAAGTATGTTCCGCAGAGTCTAGAACATTCAGAGCACAAATTCGGTCGCCAATGGTCTTTAAGCGGAGGAGTTGAACGGGTAATTTCGTGTCTATAGAAAACCTGAGGGCACGAGGAGGCTGAGAATTGTGCAGCAGTTCGCTTAGGTATGAAGGAGCCGTGCTATGGCGGACCTTGTGGGTCAAGTCAAAATCTTGCTCTCTATCTATTGATCGACAAGGTCCGTTGCAGCTCCTTCAGTAAAAGAGACACGTGGCTTAATGTCGAAGATTTTTTAATAGCTTTTCAGCTATATTCACAACCAACTGCTTAATGACCTTTTCAGTAGCTCAGCATACGTTTGTTCTCAGTAGTTATTACTACTAATAACAATAATGCACTTGCTAAAGCGCCCTCAGAGAACCCCATTTCTTTCTAGGCACTTTACATTTGCTGAGTTCAGCTTAAAAAGAACCAGGGGACTGTTTACATTTTTAGAAAGCCACCGTGGTAGACAGCTCCTAATCCTATCTCAGACAGAGATCAGAGTGATGCGTAGTTGTGCTGGCAGCCTTTTTAAGAGAAGTTTTAAAATATAAACAGTTATCGGAGGGGCACCTACATTTCGAGCACACGATGATAGTCGCATAACAAGGACACCTAATATAAGAGTCCAGTCCAGTTCTAGTCCAGCCACACTTTTGAGGTGTCCTATGAGCAGCAGTTCCGTTTTATTGTTGTTAAGTTTAAGGAAATTTTCCGACATCCAGAGTTGAATATCTGCAAGACAAGCATTCAGTTTTTCAGTCGCTGAAGCAGATTTTGATGGTTTGAAAGAAAAATACTGCTAAGTGTTTCCAGCATAGAAGTAATGGCCTATTCAATGGGCCTGAATCAGTTTTCCCAGAGGTTCAGTATAAATGGAGAACCGCAAAGGACCGATGACGGATCCCTGTGAGACTCCAGAGGTTACTGGCTTGGGGGATTAGACCTGACCCCCGCACGACGCGGAATGAACACGATCGGACAAGTACGATTTAGACCAGGCCAGTGCCTCGTCTGCCAGACCGATCGTTGTTCTCAATAGTTCAAGTAGGACACCATGATCAATAGTGTTGAAGGCATGTGATAGATCCAGCAGCACTAGAGCAGAGACACTCCTGTCATCGTCGAGGCATATGATGTCATTAGTTACACGGAGGAGAGCAGTTTCAGTGGAGTGGTGCCGCTTGATTCCAGACTGAAATTTTTCTATGACAGATCATTTTTAAATATGTTCTAAGTCCTGCGAAGCGAAAATCTTGTCGAGAGTCTTTGAGAAAAAAGGAAGAAGGGAAAGTGGGCGATAGTTTGCTTAGATATCTAAATATAATAATGAATTTTTGAGCATTCGCCTAATGATGCCCGATTTTGAAGACTTTTGAACAATACCGTCAGCCAGCGAAGCATCAAAAACCTGAGCTATGGCTGGACTACGTTGCCAATGGAGACCACAGAGGGGATGATATAGGGTCTTCATGAGGTGAGCTCTATTTACTAGACTATGGATTAGCCACTTTGAATGTGGAAGCCTCGGAAGATCTCTTAAGAAAGGTCAAAGGTTGCGACTCAGCAATTCATTTAGTCTGAGGAGTAGCCACGAATATGTACAATTGTTTCAACAAAGAAGGTTGAGAAAATGACTTCTGAGATTTTAATATCGAGGAAATGAGATTTCTCGGAGTTGGCAAGCAAATTATTGACTGTCTAATAATTTTATTTTGGGTCTGAATCGCAGGCCTTCAGTTTTCGAGTGGGCAGAAGCCCTGGATTTTCTAAGCCGCCGCTTTTAGATGCGGAGAATTACTTGAAACTGGCTAGACCTTTCCAGGCCCAGACTTCTTAAAGCGGCGTTCAAACCTTAGCTTTACACGGTGAATCTTCTGAAGTTCCATGGCTAGTTAGAAGGAGTCTCCATGACTCTGTACACGGACAGAATGTAGGGAGGCTTCCCTTTGCAGAAAATGTAAAGCGCCTAGAAAGAGATTAAGTTCTCTGAGGGCGCTTTATCAAGTGCATTATTATTATTATTGTTATTACTACGTCGGGAGCATTCCAAAGTTTCAAGTTTACTGCATCATTGAGGGCATCGAGGCTGTGGGCAGAGTCTGGACGCAGTTCAAAAAGACTTGCATCGCAAACATATTTCAAATTTGTTTTAGCTCCAATTCTCTCAAGTTCCGTCGGCTGAAAAACTAGAGTCTTCCATTCGCATATTGTCTTTTTCGAACCACAAATAAATAAGATCGTTGAGTGCTATTAATTTCCTAAGATGCTCAATAATAAGAAAAAGTCGTTTAAAAAAACTTCCTCGAAGTGTTTTCGGGCTTCCGGGGAAATTGAGATGTAGAAAACAATGTTGGGCTGGTTAAGAA